>JAEQBH010009735.1:0-82594 GCA_016808115.1 Tetrastigma voinierianum | reverse complement strand
AATATGAGTGTTGGATTTAAAAGCTTCCAACTCAGCAAGTTTCTATTCATGGAGGTTTAGCAGCCTTTTGTTATCCCCCATAAACTGCAGCATCTGCTCTTCAAAGGGCTGGGTCCTCTTTTGACCTTGATATTCATTTCTATTTTCTCCATGTTGCTGCTGCTGCTGGAACCTGGGTGATTGATACCCTTAATATAGATTTTGCTTCAGGTTCAGCCCCAGATGCTCCTCCACCATATGAAAAGTTCTCATGGTTCCCAAGGCTAGATTATAATGTTAGGCAAGTCGGGATTAGGCTTGAAGTGATAGCTCCTTTGTTCATTCATGTACTCGGGCCTCTCAACTCGATAGTGGATCTTCTTCTCGCTAGTCCCTCAACACTTTCTTATCCCATCTCTTCCACTCCGCCCACTCTCATGAGCAAGAGTGCAATCTTTTCTTCGTTTATCCATCCCGTGCATTATAAAGTAGCATCCGCGCTTTGCCTCCCATGGCGCTCATCTTATTTAGCCTCAATGACCCCACTCTCTCGTTCTCATTGCCGTCCCCGAAGATTCGGGAGGGGGCTTTCATGTCGCATTCGCTAGGTCCGCTATCGATCCCTTTGCCTCCGCTACATTTTTCCTCTCAATGCCCCACAAGAAGAAGCATCTATGATAAATCTCTTAGAAGTATCATTCGCAGAGTGATGTACAATATCCATTTGTGTCTTCGTATCTATGCTATGTATGACATCTCTTCAAGAAATTTCTTTTGTACCTTTCCCATGTAGTATACAAGCTTTCATCCTCTCCTTGTTAGAACACTATGATTTCCTTTATTCTTTCATATGTGAGGGTTGGGGAAAAAATCTGCCTAGGTATGCTTCCACCAGCTCTTCCCATGTATCAACTGAGCCATATGGTAATGATTCATACCATGTGGCTCCAATATCTCTTAAGGAAAAGGGGAAGAGGTGTAGCTTTATCACCGGTCTCACACCATTCAGCTTAACCGTGTTTGCCATCTTCGAGGGAATCAGCCAAGGTGTCTAGTCAGATCTTCGGGATGGCTAGTAAACCTGATTCTTACCGAACCATGGTGATGAAGGCTGGTTTCAAATAAAGTTGTTAGCCTCTACAAGAAGTTATCCTCGACCGAAAGTATTTTGCTTGGATGATAGGCCTCCAGAAATCCTCCACTGTATTTTGAATCGAGGCCTTTTTTTTCTCATTGCTTGCTCAACTGGTTTAATAAATTCTTTCATCTCGCTATGCGGTTGTTTTTCGCTCTCTACTTACTATCCTTAAGCTCCCGTTGTTCTTTCCAATTCAATCTACAGAAAACATATCTCGATTCGCTTCCCGTGCATTAATTAACCTCCCCGAAATGGAGATATCAACAGATTAATCGGAAACAATGGTATCACAAATCATATATCCTTAAGCTCTAAAAGATCAATAGCTTATGCAGCCACTGCTATCAAAACTGTTTTTATGCATTTCTTTTATAAAATAAAGAAAATAGTCCAAATTAGCATTTCTCTTTTGTCGAATATCACTGATCCAAATTTTCAATCCCCGACAATCCACGCCATAAAACTTGTTTGTCTATGAAAATATAGATTAAACCACTCAATTTAACACTTATACAAGAGCCTTACAATTTTCCTGCATCAATGTCAAAGTTGAATAGAGTTGTTTGAAAATGAATAAAACTGATTCTGTGTTTTGGAATTACTAATGGGTTTAGTCTATGACACTACAAGTGCACAGGTCATACAAGTAGTAAAATCGACGTAGTCCAGATATCATTCAATAGATTAACAAGAATGTTGGAATCAACTACCCTAACTACTCAAGATCCACACTATTTGAACCTCCTTATAATAGGTTGAAAAACTGGAATTTAAAAGACAAGATAATCCTATATTACATTCATCTAATTAAAATAAAATTTGAATTGAACTAACAAATAAACTGGACTGAATCAGATCTCTGCTAGAAATGAACACTGAGATGAAATTGTTGTGGAACAATCAATTTCTGCATTTTAATTCATTGATTCTTTCTATCCTGATTTTTGGATCTGGATTTTTCAAAGATGCCTAATAATGCAGCTTGGATTTCTCTATTATTCACTAATTAGAGGTCCCTTCTTCTTTCAAAGCAAAGGATCTAATCTGTTACTTGTATTCAAAACACTCTTTATAAGATCTGAGTATTTTTCTTTTTCAATACTTCATGCCCATTTCTTACACGTTGTATTTCTTGCATCCCAAGTCCGGGTCATCGCGAAACTTCTTACAAAATGGTTGATGACTCATCCCTAGATCCGATGGATTTTTCCTTCTCCTTGATTAGATCTCGCCTAACATTGTGGTCAAGATCTATCCAACGATTAAGGTGAAATCTCGATGAGTTAAATTGATAAATAATTCCTTCAACCTCAACTACAAAGTGAATTGAAATCTATCGAAATGAACTCTCAGAGCTCTTAGTTCTTCAATGATAGTCTGGCATACTCCACAAGTTAAATGTTTCAGCCTCAGGAATCTCCATCTCTCGTGTCACTTGTGAGGACTTCCCCAAAATCGAGCAGAAACAATCCTCGAGATGGTATTCCCGGTATTACTATCGGGAACAACTCAATTCACAAAACAAGATCAATCAAATAAATCAAAATCCCAATTTCGTGAAATTCCTTCCAATTCAAGCAAAAAAAGAGACTATAATCCATCAACAGGTATCCGTTCCAATGGAAGTCGTGGCTTCCTCAATTACATAATCACAATCGACAATGGAGTATTGATCAAGAACATCCACTGTAACTATAATTCACTGGAAGAAACGAATTCCAAAAATTGTCTAAACTTCATTGATTCCAGGCCGTAATTGGAAAAGAGAATGAAAAATAAAATCCAGATTCTACATTCTAACAGATTACTGATTCAGATCCAAAAAAAGAAAAGAAAAGAAAAGAAAAGAAAAGTCTATTCTAAAATATACAGTGAGTCTTCCTCATCCTCCCAGACGAGGGGTTTCAGAAAGAAAAGCTACTTTACTAAAATCAGGTACGCCTATTTATAACTTTCAGAATCGCATGACTCCAAGGCTCTAGGTGGATTTCCTAAAAATAAATGGCCCAACCGCTTAGGTCGCAACTCGAACTGTCGCGACATGAAACCCGGTCCGGTCCTCCGGCCAAGTTCACGCGACCTCGTGAAATCGGGTCGCAACGCTCTTCACTTCGTTTCGCAATTGCCGAAACAGCGACCGATGTTTTCTGTTGTGACTTGTTTCTTCAATTGCATTTGATTAGTGGTCGCGATTACGAATTCTTCTGGTTGCGGACCATGTTACCACGCAGCGAGGAACTTTAGCTGCACTCCCTTTTTCTCGCTTCCAGACCGTGTCGCGACCCCAATTCATGTCGCGATCACTCTTCGCCATTTACTTCAAACGCGACCGGGATGGATGTCATGACATCATTTCTATTATTAGCCTTTAATTCGGGTCACAACTTTTCTTCGTGTCAAGGATCATTCGCCGCTCGAGCCTTCGCTGCGTCGCGACCAACTGGTCGATTGGCTTGCTTTTCTTGTCACGACGTGGGACATTAGGTCACTAATTCAAGTAGTTTCTTAATCATTACAATTCCTGTCGCAACCTTAAAATTATGTCGCTAATTATTCTTTCTTCCTATCCAAATGAACCTCATTTCTCGGGCCTACCGCTTCCATTCAATTTTCTATTTCTCGTCGCGATCATCGTTTTTCCTTGTTGAAATATATGTCGCGACCTTTATTGCGACCACGTTTTTCTGACCCCTTAATAAATTCTATGTCGTGACCTCAGTTCCATGTCGCTACCTGGTTGTCTTGCTTTCTATTGCATTCTGTGTCACGACCTCAAAAGCATGTTGCGACACCATTTCTTTTGTCAGCCACTAATTCTTAGTCTCAGCTTCCCTTTCATGTCACGACATCATATCTAGTTTTCTGCCCTCATGCAAGTTACGACTTCAATTACTAACCTGTTTGTTTTCTTATTGCGACATGGAAATTAGGTTGCGACAAGGTAGTTTCTTTGCTCCATGCCATTCCTGTCGCGACTTCAAAAGCATGTCGCAACCATTCCTGTCTAACCTCATTTTTAACTTACAACAGTTTCCCATCAATTCATCTTCTTTTTCTGGTCGCGACCTAGAAAGTGTGTCGCGACTGAGTAGTGGCCCTTCTTACTTTGTTTTTGTCGCAGTGGCTCAAACTTAGTTGCAACATGTTTCGAACTGCTCACCATTTTTATGTCGCTGACATGAATTCTAGTCGCGACTGACAAGGTTGATTAAGACTCCAAAAGTGCTGTTTCGAGTCCTATTTAAGATAGGTTTTGAGTGCTTTTAAGCGCATTTCAATTTATATTAATTAAGTCGATTGACATGTGCGTGTCCGATTAGTACTACCGATTATGTTTCGGTGTTGTTTTGATGGTTTTGCAGGTTTTGTGTGCCTTAGCCATCGCAACCAAGCTCGCATTGTACCTGCGGATCGCGCCGAAGCCCGTATGGATTCTCGATTTCATCAAGTCAGGATGTAGCGAAATTTGCCGAAATGAAGAAATGTAGGCCGACGATGTGAAGCAATGCAGAGGAATGTGCTGATTTTGTTATGCATAGCGAAATTTCGCAAGGATTGCGAAAATTTTCAAGAATGGCAGGAAAATTTCGGCATTCTATGAAATTTTTCGCTATGCCATATTTTCGCTATGATATAAATTTCATATCATAGCTTAAAATTGCTATCATAGTTTAAAATACCGTGCATAGCTTAAAATTCAAATTGCTTATACCAAGTAATTTTCGCACGATGATAAATAAAATTCACTATGCATACGAAAATTGCCGCTCTCATTTTGTGATCCAAACGACCTCGTTTTGTGTAATTCCCATTTTGCCCATATTATAATCATATTATTTTGGTTATTTTGGTATTTCACACATCTTGTAAGGCTATATAAGCCACCTTATGGACAAATCAGAATCCTAACTTTACTAACTTTCATTTTCACGCAGCCTTTCCGTCCCAGCTTTCTTTCTCTCTCTTCTTTCTCTCTCATTTTTTCTCGACCGCTAAACACACCCTCGAGGATGACAACTCAAAGGATGTCTGGCTAAGCCTCAAAACCTTGAAGAGTAGGGTTGCTAGGTTGGCTAATGGTGGCTCTCTGCAGTGTTCCTCTGCTTTAAATTAAGGTACGTATTTATGTGTTCCAAACTTTCCAAACTAGGTTTAATGCTATTTAATGTATTTCCTTTGGTCAATGTCAAGTATATTAGTGGTTCGTGTATTCTTAATGGTGTATACATCTATAGTCCATTAGATGTCATTTACGAGCCATTGAAATTAAGTTAAATGATGTATTTTTCAAACTGCTGGAACATTAAACGCCAAGAAATGCTTGCTCAAACAGAGTGATTTTAAGGGTTGGTTTTGCCAAACAAAGATCCGGCTTTGGCTATGACTATATGTCATTTGGTCTTAATATGCAGGAAATAACCCGAGAGGACACCTTAATAACCTCATTTTATCAAGCTAGTGACCCAAGACTTCAAGGTCCCCATTCCACACCTTATTTTAAACTGCTTCGCTAGCCTATGACAACAACACCCATGCTTTTTAATGCAACCAAAAATCCAAATGAAAAGCCTCACCATTTTCAACCATGATACAAATCATTTGTAAGATGAAAACCCATCCCCATGTTCGACTTAGATCGCTATATCATAGCAAATTGACTACAAAGCAGTAGGGAGGAAAATAGAAACATATTTTTGTTTGATTCCGATCACCCTACCGTACCGAATCAAACGGGCGCCTGCTCTGGGATGGTGCCAAACTACATGATGAAAGTTGATATGTACTGTAATCCTCATTACAAGTATCGTGACCTTTTAAACCTTTGATTTTCATTGTCAAGAATCTCAATTTTTTTATTCGCCAGTCACCGCCTGTGCTTTTACTATTGGCACTATTTTATATTTCGGGGCTAACATCCTTGCAAGCCTTTTGTCGTTTTTCTGCTTGCCTCATTTTGTGTCGCTGTGTTTATGTGCATCACTGGGATAGAAAGAGCACGGGGTAGAGATCGTGAAGAGTCTCAGACACCAACCGATCAAGGTTGTGAAGTCACGGTACACAAGTGGAACAAATGGATCCCCACAGGAACAACAGAGTCAACAAAGTGCTCCAGTGAATCCTACAACATATAGGTCTATGAGGGATCACATACACCCTCCTAGAGTGAGTGCACCTTCCTACATCATACCACCTGCTGATGATGTGGTGGTAAGACCCTATCTGGTGCCCCTACTTCCCACATTTCATGGAATGGAGAATGAGAATCCATATACTCACATACGGGATTTTGAGGAAGTGTGCATAACTTTTAAGGAGGGTGTAACCGATATGGATTTGATGAAGTTGAAGGCATTCCCATTAACCCTCAAGGACAAAGCCAAATATGGCCTAATTCAATCGAGACCAAGAACCATTAGAGCCGGGCAGAAAGCCGCAGCACCCAAAAATTCTTCAAAGGGGCTCACAAGACCAATAATTCAAGAGTGCAAGACTACACGCTTGGGTGCACCTACGACAATGAAAGGTTCTATCATTTCGAGAGGTTCACGGAGACCATCGCTGTTTGGCCCACATCATGGTTTCGATAATTTGATGCTCGTGGAATCACTTCTATGGTGGTATGTCTCGCACCATGAAACAACTATCGAAACAATGTGTGGAGGGGACTTCCCCGAGCAAGCACCCGTGATGAAGCCATGGACTTTTCAATTATGTATCGAAACTTCCAAGGGATGGGATGAGCCAAAACCCAAGGGAGGTGGGAGAAAACGAGGGCCTTCAAATTTCCACCAAAGGGAGGAATTTTTGCACTTTCTCGAGGACGTGGAGACGAAGCAAAGATATCAACTTTTAAGAAGGAAAGTGGAAGAGCCGAAGGAAAGAGGCCATACGAGGTGCGTGCAAAGTGGATCAAAACCCCGCACAGCCAACCCGCATCAATTGCCAACGACCGGCCACGTTAAGAGCATCACAAATTGCTCCCCGTTGAGATATTTGATGTCGAAAGACATGCCAACGCCAGGCCAATACAGCAAAGCAGAACCCAACGCCCCATATGGTAATACATATAATTCCACCGGAGGAAACCACCCCAATCTCTCGGAAGCCCAACCCCCCGCTTATGTAAATCTCCTACAAACAATAGTTCGTTCACCTCAACCACAGCCATCACCATCATCATCCCCTGTTGAACAAGTTATTTTGAATTTGAGCAAGGTGGTAGGTGATTTTGTGGAAGAGCAAAAGGGAATCAATGTACAATTGGCTCAAAGAATTGATACTGTGGAAAGCACCCTGAACAAGAGAATAGATGGACTAGAAAGCAGCCTTAATCAGAAGATTGATAATCTACAGTATTCCATCACCAGGATTAACAATTTGCTAGAGGTACAGGAGAAAGGAAGATTCCCTTCCTAAACACTGCCAAATCCAAAGGGAGTCCATACGAACAGTTCTTCCAAAGAACTCAAGGATGGATGAAGTAAAGGCTATCATCACTTTGAGGAGGAAAAGAAATCGAGCAACCAAGGCCTAAGGATCGAAGAAACAGAAAAGGAAAAGGAAGTTGAGCTTGAGAGAATAATAATCAGAGAAGATTCAATGAAGAAAAACATGCCCCCTCCATTTCCTCAAGCACTAAAAGGCAAGAAAAAAATCACAAACCAAGCTGAAATTTAGGAGGTGCTAAGGCGTTTAAGGTAATATCCTAATCGCTTGACATGATTAAGTAGGTCCCAACATATGCCACCAAGGACCTGTAATACCAAGAGAGGGTCGGGCATTGAAAAGAAAGCCTTCTTAATGTAACAAGTCGCTATCATTCGTATAAAGACCCCTAAGGAAATACAAGGATCCGTGATCCCCTACAATATCTGGCCAACATCAAGCTGACTTGCATGTACAAAGCACCGCCGACTCAGTCAAGGTAAACCCACGCCATATTCGTATGCTACTGGCTTAGGAGCTTAAGCTCACTTCAACATCACCTCTCATTAGCCGATCGACGGCAAAAATTCCTAAGGGAATAAGAGAGGATGTTTTGGTAAAGGTGACAAATTCTACTACCCGCTGGATTTTGTAGTGCTCTGATATCGCACTCACCGCACTGGGCCAAATCATGTGCCAATCATCCTCGGAAGACCATTTTTCGCCACTTCCAATGCACAATCAATTGCCGGAATTGAACAAAAATATATCACTGCAACATGACATCGGAGCTCAATATTTTTCACCGAAAACAAGCACAAACTAGCAAAAGATGACATGCAAGGATATGATGAAGTCTCGCCAATTAAATTCAAGTACGTGGGAAACCAAAAGCTCACAACCGCAGCGAATCGGGTGCGTAAAAATGAAGCAATCAGCGAAACGGATCGCACCTCAATACTCCCGCAGCCAATGATCTCGCCCAAGATCACCAAGGAAAAGAAGCTTTAACACAAAGGAGCCAAGCATGGAGGCATATGCAAAGACACATCACCGCAGGGCTAAGGGAGACCCTTCCTCCCGGGATCCTCCATGAATGGAAACTGCAACTGGAGTCGGCCTGTCTTCCACGAGACCAAACTACAAAAATTTCAAAATTTTGATTTTTGCTAATTTGGTCAATCTTAGTTTATTCCCTATTTTTAGTAATTTTCCTTATCTTAATTTTAACTAAATATAAAAATTTCACTTTTAAGTATTTAATTTTAATTTTTTATTTCTACTTTTATTTTATTTTATTTTATTTTACCTAAATTAAAGTTTTGTTGTTATTTTGCAGATGGAAGTTGGCGCAAGCAAAAATTTCGCAGTCATAGCGAAATTTGATATCCAAATGCATTGGGCTTCCAGGACCTTCGCTACCCAAACCGTTTATAAAAAGGTGCCCTCCCCCCCTGCTCATTCCATTCCCTTGCTCCTTCCTCCGAGCCGTCCCCCGCCGAGAGCCCCTTCAGTTCTCGAGTTCACCCCAAGGCACCCACGCACAACCAGCCTCCCATCACCAGCCTGCCGAGCCCCGCTCGCACCGCAACAGGCTCAGAGCCAGATCGCTACGCGCCACGCACACCGAGCCCCAAGCAGCCCGAGCGCTCGGCCCCTGTCCAAGGCTCGAGCCTAGCGATACACACTACCACCGAGCCCTGACTTGCGCGGCTTCCCCGCTACGTCCGAGCCTCCGTCAGACAGTTCATGGGCGCACCGCCGCCACCGCGGCAGCCCCATTTCGCGTGATTTACTCACCATGGTTTATACCCGCGCGGCCATCGCTGGCTGTGCCTGGGCCGTTCCGCACTTCGAGAGATCTACAGCACTCAAGGTCATAGCTGATCACCTCCGACCAGCTCAGAGACACCACCTACATCGCCCTCGCATACAGAGAGGAGGCCTGTGCCCTAAGCCCCTCTACGATATTGCATCAGTAATGGACCTCATCCCTTCCAATCCAGACCATGCCCCAGGCCCCGCCTTCCAAGTGCCCGACATCGGCCCTGGGTGAGTCTTCGAGGTTCAGCTCTGGCTTTCGCGCCTCCCTCCAACCGATGAGAGCTCACACCCCGCTTATCACCGGCCGAGGATCAGCGCCCGATGTACAACAGGATACGATCCTGTGGAACGTATCTTCGTGTCTTGATTTATATGGAGTCAGATACGATATACCAATGCTGATCTGATCGATGAGACTCGATGCGATTGATCCGTCAGTATTCACTTCTCTAGTTCATGATAATCGAGGCAGCTTCTTCTATCCCCTGTCAGGTTTTGAAGTTCTTACCACACTATGACATCCCTGGAGTGCCTAAGACGTTAGGAGATCCTGGGCTCGAAGATCAACGACCGCCCCTGCAGGTACCCGGGAGTCGTGATATTACAGCTTGCATTAGCCCCACAAGAGTTCCGGCAAATTCCACGTGATACAGTAAATGGCCTCACCATCGCGGTAGAGAGATGGTTCGCTGTCTCGCCAGAGATACTACTGGCCGGCCCATACGGTCCGTCGTCGCCTTCCTCGATGGGATGCCCCTCGTGGACCACGTGGGCCCGGACTAGCCTATATTTCCGCCTCAACACTATGTGCGCCGTAGGGAGCCATACTAGAGGCTCAGACAGATATCCGAGTGGATTCCGGGCTTGTCCCTCCGAGTCATTGCGACTTCTTTGTCGCATTGAGGAGAAGGTCCATCGCAAGGACCCGGGTTCTGGGCGAGACTTTTCCATCATGGATGCCGAGGTTGCCGAAGTCGTCCTGAGCATCTAGTGGTTCCCCGAGGAGCCACAGAGAGGCGAACCGGGCTTGTACTCAGGTCCATCCACCGAGCGATCTCTATACATGCCAATCTCCATTATTCCCTCCAACAGCAGTGGAGGCAAAGCAGATGACGTGGGCGTATAATTCCACCGAGGGGAGAGCATCCGGTCCCGCAGGTGCAGGTGGAGGTGGAGAGGACCTGCCCGTGATTCATCTCCCCTAGCTCCACCTCCTATCGTCTAACCCCTACCGACACCGCCGGGCCCATCCTATACCTCACAAAGAGGTCCCGCAGCATATCCATGCCGCCTCTGTGGAGCTAGTCATTGCTATGGATGCTGCTCATGACTTGCATTACACAAAGGCCGTTAGGACCAATGCATGGTCTGAGCCGAGGTCACTCTCACAGAGAATCACGCCCATGCTTCTTCTGATCACGAGCCACTTCTGGCCTCCGCCAAATACCGAGACAGAGCCCGCACGTACCCCACTCAAGATCGGGCCCACAACAAGAGTCTCTTTCGATATGCTAGCAGGTCATCGTAGCAGCCTTCCAGATCCACCTGATTCACACCACCACGAGTGAGGTGGTCGCACTCCTCTCTAGCTTTCCGATCCCTACCCAGCCGGAGACATGTTTATACTTTTGTCAGGGAGTTAGAGCCGAAGTGCTTTCTATCACATCTTGTCTTGTTTTTTAACTTTATCAATTCTACTTATTTTGTGTATAGGGATTGTATAGGATGCATGTATTAGGCTTATAGTAAAGTAAAAGGATACTTTTGTTGCGTTTAGCTATGTTAAGCTTGTATTAGCCACTTTGGTTATATCAAAAGCTTTATAGAAATATTTACATTTTTCTACACTTTTGCAAATCATTTGTGCATATATTTTTGTGTTTATGCTTACCTTTAGTTGAAGAATCAAGCCCCAGATGTCACCTCATAATGCTAGAACAGCTCCATGCATGATCAAGTTTTTGGTCGATTGAAGTTCCAAATGTATTCAACCTTTTCTTTGTATTTCCACCTTTAGCTAATCACACACAAAGGCACATCGCTTTACTAATGGGTCAGGAAGCTATATACCCTTTTCACTTTGCAAAACCCATTAGATTCGTTGACGACCGTAATAGGCTCAGTTACCCACAAAAGAAGACCAATGAAGTCTTCCAAATGAAAAAGAAAAGAAAAAGCAAAAAGAAAAAGAAAGAAGAAAAAGAGAATTGAAAGCCGTGGTGCTTTGCCTTGAAACCCGAACACGGTCCGAGGGGTATATGGCGAAAGCCTTTAAAGCCCTATGTCTCTAAACCTTCACCGTTGTGAGTCATCGACTTTGTGTTCGCTATACAGTGGGATGGGTAGAGTTTAGTGAGTTGTAGGTGCTGGATTCCTCGTCATTTGAAGTCCGTGAAGCCTCGTGAGAGCCTGCGGGTCGGTAGATCCTTTCGCTTGATGCCCTAAACCCAATTGGTCGGGAGTCATCATGGACCCGTTACACCTGAAGATTCTCAGGAAGTCAGTTTTTAGTATCGCATCCTAAGCAATACATCTCGAAGTATGAAATAAGATCAGAATTCAAATCTATTTAGTCGGGTCATCACTTAAGGTCCCGGCGCATTAGTCGGGGGAGTGGAACAGCTTTGCAAACTTATTAATTCAAATCGTTACCTTAAAACACTTAGTTTGGGGTGGAAGTTTAGCTTCACTGGAATCGATGCCGTCTCAAACTTGTTCCTATATGGCATTCGTTCACTCATGATGGTTTTTGTATAGAGTCTAAGTTTTTCATACTAAAGGTGTTTCACTGTAGACACACACTTTCAGATAGCATACTCTTTTTCAAAGAGCATACCAGATAAATTTTGATTGTTTTGAAGATCGCTAAGGGACTAGCAACGTGTCGGTTGGGGGTGTGATTAGTACCCAAAAAGTGTTGTTTTGAGTCCTATTTAAGATAGGTTTTGAGTGCTTTTTGCGTACTAATCATATTAATTAAGCCGATTGACATGTGCAGGTTCGATTAGTACTACTGATTTTGTTTCGAGGTGGTTTTTGATAGTTTTGCAGTTTTCAGGTGGGTGTCTAAATGATCATATCAAGCTCGGGCATTGTAATTGTGGATGTTTTATGCCGAGTTCAGATGGATTCTCGCCGATTTCATCAAGCCGGATGAAGAAATTCTGCTAGAAACGAAGAAATGCAGCCGATTGGATGCAGAAGCAATGCAGGAGGAACAGTGATTTTTGCTATGGCATAGCGAAAATTTCAAGTATGATCATTTAGTACTCTCAGAATGGTAGCGAAAATTTCAACATAGCGAAATTTTTTGTTATACTATATTTTTTCGTTTATGATAAATAGACATCACGCATACCGAAAATTCAAATTTTCGCTTATGCTCGCAATTTCTCGCTATGATAGCTAAATTTCTATCATAGCCGAAATTTCTATGATAATGGGGTTCACTATGCATATAAATTGTCGCCCCTCATTTTGTGATCCAAACGACCCCGTTTTGTGTAATCCCATTTTCGCCTCTCATCAGAATCATCATATCATATTATTTTGGTTATTTTGGTATTTCACACATCTTCAAGGCTATAAGCCACCTTATGACAAATTGTAAACTCCTAACTTTTGCTAACTTCTATTTCGATCGCGAGCTCTTTTTCCTTTTGGTCCCGCTTTTCTTCTCTCTTCTTTCTTCATTTTTTCTACGCAAACACACCTCGAGGATGACAACTCAAAGGATGTTTGGCTGCTTCCTCAAAACCTTGGAAGAGGAGGGGTCAAGCAGTTGGTTAATGGTGGCTCTCGCAGTGTTCCGCTTGAATGAAGCAAGTATTACATTTATGTGTTCCAAACTTTCCAAACTAGTATTTAATGCTATTTAATGTATTTCAATAATGCTCGTACGCTTTAGGTTCAACCATGTATTCTTAATGGTGATACACCGACATTCATTGAATGTCATTTACTTAGCCAACGAAATTAGTTAAATGATGATTTTTCAACCGCCGAACATTAAACGCTCAAGAAATGCTTTGGCCAACAGAGTGATTTTAAGGGCTGGTTTTTAAAGCTAAAAAAGATCCGGCTTGGCTATGACTATATGTCATTTGCCCTAATGCGAGGAAATAACCCGAGGACACCTTAATAACCTCATTTTATCAAGCTGGACCCAAGACTTCAACGTTCCATTCCAGCACCTTATTTTTAAACCTGCTTCAATTAGCCTAGTGACAACAACACCCATGCTTTTTATCGTGTAAATCCAAAACCAAATGAAAGCCTCACCATTTCAACCATGATACAAATCATTCAGCATTTAAAACCCATCCCCGTTGTCGAATTCTAGATCGGGCTATATCACAGTAGCTCGACTACTAAAGAGGGAGGAAAATAGGAAACAAATTTTGTTGATTCCGGATCACCCTACCGTGGCACGAATCATTGGTGTCCTCAACTTACATTTTTGTCGCAACATCAATTTTTTGTTGCTACCAACAATGTCTTCTTTATGTGTCACGACCTCGATTATCTGTTGTAACCAGAGTTGTCTTCCTTCGGTGTCGAGACCTTAGAATGGTGTCGCGACATGAAATCCTTCCTTGAAGCCATTTTTCTGTCTTAACAACTTCTCTTTTGTCACAACAGCTTTTCATTCAATATAGTATGACTTCTGGTCGCGACCTCGATTCTCTGTCGCGACCTCACCTTGGCCATTAAACTGCTTTCACTTCTAATCCTTGCTGGAATTTTCATTTTTGCTATAAATTTCTGCAAAATATAAATTTGGTAAATAGTACATATTTCTGCATAAAACAAGCAATTACATTGTAATAAAAATCAGAAAATGGACTAAAATTCAATGAGTTTTGATCTATCAGCCGCTAAAGCCAACACAACATTAGGAGTCCTTCTGATGTAGTACCCCGAATGAGTTTTGTTGTATCGAAAATGTAAGTGTAATATTTCATGATAGTAGAATTTGCTTTAAATATAAGTAGTCAGACTTAAGAATGTATAAACAGACAAGTTAAACACCGCATACGTAGTTTTACAAGCTTATTGCCTTTCACGAATATATACTTAAATCGCCCACGAATGCCGTGTTAATAGTTAATCGTTATGTGTGACGTCCCCTCTCTTGAAGCAATCGAGGGAAGAGGCGTTACACACCTGCTAAACAGTTTGCCCTCGCCTTTGAGGTCAATGTGCTTATCCTCATAGAAGCCGGTCTGGGGGTCCTCCGAACGGGTGACCCAACAAAGCTCGTCTTCATTCTCGACGAGCTTGAAGAAAAAGGGATCGGGTGGCAATTTGAGTGGCCAAATACCAATGTCGAGCAGCATGACAAAGGGACAAAATAATAAGACCTAGAGACTTCAAAAAGGGCGACCTAGTCCTACAATGGACATACAACGATAGTAAATTAAAGCCTAACTGGGAGGGCCCCAACACGATCACCGACAATGGATAAAAAAGAGCTTACAAACTCCAGTCTCCGGACGGGAAGACCAAGCCATGCCCCTATAACTTGACCTTAAAAAAACATATCCAATAGCTTTGATATTTTTTTTTTCTTTTCTCCAAATTATATCTTTGCATATTACCCCCAACATACGTGAAGTCTGAATAAAGTGCAATTTTGATTCACCTAAAATCCTTTTTCATTTGTTCTCTACCATTTTTCCATTTGAGGTTTTAGACCTCGGGCCATTGGCCCTTCACCATTTGAGGTCTCAAACCTCAAGTCACTAGCCCTTCGCCATTGAAGGCCATTCGCCCTTTTCAATTTGAGGTTTTAGACCTCGAGCCATTGACCCTTTTCCATTGGAGGCCATTGGCCCTTCGCCATTTGAGGTCTCGAACCTCAGGCCACTAGCCCTTTGCCATTAGAGGACGAATCAAGAGCCCCATAAAGGGTAATCCCAAAGTGTAAAAGCATAAACAATAAATGAAGAAGGTGTATAGTGCATTCAAAATATAAACAAGTCCAAAAATGAGGGAAAAAAGTTTGCAATCTATCCAACCAAGGGCACAACCCACCTAAATAAGTACAAAAAAAAAAAAACAAAAACAAAAAAAACCCTCTTAAAAAATGTCTCTACACTGCCAAAGGATTCGGGACCAAGCCAGCCGTAGAATCCG
This sequence comes from Tetrastigma voinierianum, assembly GCA_016808115.1. Classification (NCBI taxonomy): domain Eukaryota; kingdom Viridiplantae; phylum Streptophyta; class Magnoliopsida; order Vitales; family Vitaceae; genus Tetrastigma; species Tetrastigma voinierianum. Next base: position 67,089 of record JAEQBH010009735.1, on the reverse strand, counting down.
CGCAACTCATCCTCCACATGGCAGGAAGGGCACCTCCAATCCTTGCTTCAGGGCATTGCCCACATCCACTCCTCGCTAGCTTGGCTTAGACTCTAGGTCACCCCCTTCTCTCAAACATCGGCTGCAGTAGCATTTTCCTTCTGTTAAAAGTTAGCCTGTCCCTTACCTCTTCTAGAGCCTCAGGGTATCCAAGTCGATACCCTGCGTCGAACTATGACCGATCCTAGCCGAAAGCATGCCATTATAGGCTTCCTGCAGCTCCTTAGCCACTCGATCCTTTTCAACCTCACAAAAAACATCCTTCTACTCCAACTCCTTTCAAAGTTAGAGCTCGACCTTCTTTGCCTTGGTAAGATCGATTTCTAGCTTCTTCACCCTAGACACGACGACCTCCTGATCCAATTCCAGATAAGCTTTCTCGGCCCTCACCTTCTCCAACTCTACTTGAAATTCAGGCGCTCGAGACTTTGCCTGCACTTGGTTGTACAAAGCTCGAGTCATATCTTGAAGAGCGGAGAGCTGTCTAAACTTGTGGTGCAGGCTAACACAGTAATTAGCCAGTTAGACATTGTACAATAAAGAGTTGAGCACCGTAGGGGGCAAGTGGGAGCCAAAAAAAAAAAAAAACAAGCAAAAACAAAGAGAAAAAACGAGTATCGTGGTGGTCATTTTGAAAGTAGTGATGCCCACCATCTCCTCCTTAGCCTCTTGGATCGCCTTACCACCAAACAGGTCCTCTAATAAGGAGAAGGCCGCCACCGTCGGCTCCCCCATCTTGGTCTCTTCGTATAGGCTAGGGTCGGCAAGGAGGGATTCGAGTGATAGAGGTGATGCTGGCTTATCTAACGAGGGTTTAACGTCCATACCAGCTTTTCCCTTTACATGCTAGGGTTGGTAAGGAGGGATTCGAGAGATAGAGCCATAGAGGTGACGCCGGCTTGTCTAATGAGGGTTCAGCGTCCATACCAGCTTTGCCCTTCCCCTTGGAACGCGTGGTCTCTCGGGTTAGGGCACGGGCACCTCTGGGCTCAAGCGGGATACTCGAATCTCGTCAATGAGTTTAGGCAGGCCGAGGCTCAACTTGGGCCCTTGACTTCAGGCTGGGCTATGAGCCCCCTGCGAACCCGTCTTACCAACATGTTTCAACTCTCGCCCCCTCTTCTGAGGCCAAGCGAATGCACCTGCTGTCGGACGTCCGACTTTGCAGTCCGCTCCTGTCGGTCGAGTTAGTCAGGGGTAAGGAGAGGAAACTTCTACGAAGTTACCTCTAGTGCCCATCTCCGTGTTGTTTAGCTCGTCCTCGGTGACCCTCGCTACAATGCATTTGATCAAGTTACAAAGCACTCGTTCTAGGGCGTTAGCTAATCCAAGAAATTTCACCCTTGGAACCTCTTGGGGAATGAAGTCCTCGAGGTTCTCGATAAAGTCTCGGATGTTCGTTGGTGTCAAAAACACCTTGAAGTCCTGCTCGGCAACAGGACGATAGAGGACACCGACCAATAGATTAAATTGTGATGGAAATAGGTTATCTACTAACTTCTCGCATCCACAGTTATTATCTACATAGAAAAACATCATAACAGTCAATCAACATGGAAATCACAATAAGAAGGGCAAAGAAAAAGAACAAGGAGAAGAGAACACCCATTTGACTGACCTAACCATGGGTCCAGATTAAGTTTGAATTCTTAAAGCATCGGCTCCACAGGGCAACCCCACCCCTTAAAAATCATCACATCGCCTTAAGGCTTATTTTTACTCTTGTCGGGCAGGTTAACCACGAGTTTCAACGATTCATGGTCCAGTACGAAGTAATATCTATCAAAACTATGCCTCTTTATGGTGTAGACGTAAAGGACCTCCTCCAGCTTGAGACAAATCCCATATCGTCGATTCAGTACACAGACCCTGAGGAGAACACTGATGATATTTATGTGGATGTGGATCGAATGTAGTCGAGTATAATGCAGGAATTGGTGCACCAAGGTCGATAGGGGTAGCTAAAGCCCCTCGATGAAATGCACCTCGGGCCAATATGCAAAATTAAGCTCCCACTAGTCCTCTTCAGTGCATTTGACCCTATTGGGACTGAACGATGGAAATCTCACCCAAACGTTAGGTGGAAAGGAGTATTTCTCCTAAAAGCTTTTACCTAGAGCGTCCCCGATGGGCCTGAGCCACGTGATGACTTCGTTCGTGTTCACCCAAGTCTGCTTACGATCCAAGTAGAGAGAAGTGGAACTCCCCACTTCGCCATCGCATGGCCTCTAAGCACCCTTATCGACCACTCAGGACAAAGTTGAGTTGTTGGGGCCCAACATCTAAAGAAAAAATAAATGACGACACGAAAGAGGTAAGGGGTAGTGAAGGAAACCATGCAAAAGGAGAAACAAAAAAGAGAGACTAACAACCCTACAACCTAGCCCTAATCTCAGGTTGGTCAAGCTAGCCTAATGGACTGGGTTCAAATTGCCAACTCTACTTACTGCCTCTGCTTAGAACTTCTTCTCTAGCCATGCATTCAGTATGATACACCAATCTTTTTCAACTATAGATCTATTCATCCTCTCTACCACACCATTATGTTGTGGTGTCTTTCGAACTGTGAACTGTCTCTTAATTCCATGCTCCTCACACAATTATGAGAATCTTGAATTCATGTATTTTGTACCATTATCTGACCTGAGGCATTTGATCTTCCTTCATGTCTGTTTTCCACTTCACTTTCCATAGCTTAGATTTGGCAAAAGTTCCGCATGAAGTATACCCAAACTTTTGGTGAGTAGTCATCAATAAAACTCACAAAATATACACTGCCTCCCAAAGATGTTGTTTGTACTGACCCCCAAACGTCTGTATGAACATAATCAAGAACCCCTCATGTCTTATGTGTGGTTGTCTTGAAATGCACCTTATTTTTTTTCCCAAAAACACAATATTTGTAGAACTCAAGCTTGCATGTTTTAATACCCTTCAATAGTTTTCTCTTATGAAGCTCCATCATCCCATGCTCACCCATATGCCCTAACTGCATATGCAACAAGGTTGTACTATCTAACTCAGGCTCTACGGTTGCAACTCCACCTACAATCGTAGTACCCACTAGTTTGTAGATATCCCCTGCCAACTTCTACCCCTTAATTATTGTCAAGACACCTTTGTTCACCTTCATTACTCCATTAGCAAATTTGTAACTAAATCCATTACTGTCTAGAGCCCCTAATGAAATTAAATTCTTCCTCTAATAAGGAAATACGTCTAATGATCACATAACGTCTAATGACACCATCAAACATCATAACTCTGATATCCCCCATTCTGAAAACCATACATGAAGCATCATTACCTTAATAGAACGTAAACTTAATTTCCTAACCTATAAGTGTCAATCCGCCTTATTGGGCATCATATGATAAGAACATGCCAATCCATAATATAAGAATCCAAATGATTCGACTAGATGAAAACAAACGAATAAAATACTCTCCAGAATTACTTCTGATATATTGATTTTGCAGTGGATATATCAGATATATCAGTAAAATATTGGTGGATATTTTGAAAAAAATATCGATTAAGTGAAAATTAACAAAAATACTTTGAAATTCATGGAAATACTTTGTTGAACTATAAAAAAGACATAAATAAGCAAATATACACTTGTTGAAGACGATATTCATTATAATTTATCAGAATTACATTAATGGTCTTTTTAAACCAAAATGAAGACCGATATGGCTCCATTACATTATTTGATGAAAGGATCCCATCTTGATGAAGACAATATTCATATAAAGACATGGTGTTCTGATAATATTGATTGTAACTTCGAACATGCCGTGCATAAATGTCTTGACTCCTACCTACAACCTCTCCATGGATAGGAAACTCGGGGTTCACCCACATGCTCGTTTGAAATCATTGTTGCATTTAATATGAAATTTGGAATGACATTAGTGAATCATGAGGATAGTTAATCATTCCATATTCTTCACCAATGGAACCTGAAGGATGCAAAGAAGGCTGCCCATAACTCATTGTATAAGGAGGAAATATGTTGCCCTCATTCAATGAATCATTGAATTGAGTTCCAATACTCATGGACTCAAAACTGGTCGAAAACAAATCCTCATTGTATGGTGTCATTCTTCGCTGTCTTTCTCTATATGACTTTCCAATGACTACGGAAGATCTACACCGCCTCCTGCACTCGTGGTCTTCATCTGTAGCATGTGTGAAATCATTCACCGCGGAACGGGCTCAATAGAGTATTGGCTTTGTCAGGATCCGCACATCCCCACCATCATTTCCAAAGATCACTACCATCATCGGTCCCCTCTCCTCTTAAGCCATCATAACCTGTAGTAGAAGTACTATCAAAACTTGGTTTACTACTATGTTCAACGCTTGAATCAAAAGAGGGTCGAGAAGTAACAACGGGCTGAAATGAGTCCCTCGTGTCTTAACTAAAACTTTCACTATGAACTTCTTCAGATAAAACATTCTCAACATTAACACCTACTTCTCGAACATGTGCAACAATTCATGGATTAGGATTTCCATCTTCATCATCTAAATGGAGAGGTCTAACCCATTAAAATAGCTGATTCTCCTATTCTTCACTAAACTTAACTGAAATCTCAAGTAAATTGATAAAATTATTTTCTGCAACTTTATCGATCTCTGCCTCCATATCACGTATCTTTAGTTTCATGTTGTAATAACAAAAAACCAATTGTTGGAGCCTAGGATAAGCAAATCGATTTCTTTGTTTAGTATGGATTAGAGTAAATGTGCACCAATTTATCTCACACGTTGAAGATGATGCAGTTTGGGAAAGAACATTTAAGGCTAAATTCCTTAATATTGGAGCGTGATTTCCATACAAAAGCCACCATTCAGCTATAATAAAAATTCTTTATATTCAATATATAATAATGAAATAGTTATGGAATTTACTTTTAATGAGAATTAACACTCACGAGGAACCATTTTTGATCTTGAGGTTATTGCTGCTCGATCACCAAATCCTTGTGAACTTAAGCGTATAAGTCGTGGATTCAAAAATCAAAAAATCAAAAATCAAAAAATCAAAATAAAAAAATCAATCAAATAAATAATCACTCAATTAAAATTAGGAAACTCATTAATTCTACCTCATTTTCAAATACAAAGGCCTTCAACATTAGACTTAATTTAGAAACGTCATTTAACAACTTGAAGTAGCTCAGGGTTACAACCAACTCCAAGTCTATATTGAAATTTTGGATTTAGATAGTATGCTGCAATAGTTATTGAGAATTAGTATGTGATAATAGAAACATAATATATTAAATGTGAATATCGATGAAACCTTCAACTTGTTCTCGGTTCCATTCCTTAGCTTTTGATGCACGTACTGCTTCTCGATATTCATCTTGCTCATCGGGGTTTATGTCAGTCGGATACATATACACATCCTCGTCACCCTCCTCCTCCTCCTCATCATCAATGATAGTGTGATGTCTTCCTCCCATTGTGCCTCATAATTCTACTCGAATTTCTTCCATATCCACTGCAGCTTTTTTCGCTTTTGCTTTACTTTTTATTTTAAAAGTTGCTTCATTTCTTGTTTTACTTTTGGCGGCACATTTGGACACTTCTTTGTATTTGAATGAGGATCCATATGCGACGCTTTAAATTCAGAATGAAAATTTCACCATTTTTTTTATCATTAAACCACAATAATTGCAATTGTTCCATTTTTATTTCCTCCACAAGGTGCAATATCTTCATGCAGATTCGACCTACAATATTGCTCTATTTCCACTAGCCATCCTATAAGCATATGTGATTTTATTGAAAATGAAATTAAAATCAATGTGATATATATAATTATTATAATAACATTATATAAAAATATAAATATAAGTTTAAACATGAAAGTAAGATCCAAGTTTCTAACAACATGATATCGAACTTAATTTAAACTTAGACTAAATATGATGTCAATATAATAATTTAATATTATGATATCTATGTTATTTAATATTATTATGATATCTAAGAATATCTAAGTTTCTAACATAAAATAATTATAATTGTTTAATAATATGTCTAAGATCTAAGTTTCAAACATTATATAACTAAAATAAGATGTCTAAGATCTAAGATCTAACTTAATTTAATATTATCAAATTTAACTAAAATAAAATTGTAGTATAAAAAGGTTTCAAATTTAAGGTAAGTTAATATGAAACTAATATTATTAACTAATATGTAAGGTAATTTCTTTTCAACATGATATCTAAGATCTTAGTTTTTAAGATTAACTATAGTATATAACTAATATGTTTAATAATATGATACCTAAGATCTTAGTTTCTAGCATTATATTTAACTTAATTAACTTAATGTAAGTTCATATAAAAGTAATACTATTAACTAAATAACTAATATAATTAACTAAAATTTATATTAGTTAGTAATATTATTAACTAAAATAATATTATCATGATATCTAAGAAGATCTTAAGTTTTTAACATGAAATACTATAATTGTTTTATAGTATGACTTAAATATCTAAGTTTCAAACATTATATCTAACTTAATTTATTATTATCAAATTAAACTAAAATAATAACTAATAAAATTAACTAAAAATTATATTAGTTAGTAATATTAATAACTAAAATAATACTATTATGATATCTAAGATCTAAGTTTCTAACATGAAATAATTATAATTGGTTAATAGTATGATGTGTAATATCTTAAGTTTCAAACATTATATCTAACTTTAATTTATTATTATCAAATTAAATTAAAATAAAACTATATTATAAAATATTTGTTATAAAACACTTCAATACCAAAATAAAACTAATATACATTAAAAATAAAATATGTATAAATACAAAATAAATTCACAAAGAAACACACCTTAATTAACCTTGTAGTTATAATTGAAACCTTAAAAACCAAGATCTTCAAAATATTGAAATAAAGCACAAAGAAAAAATAATTTGAGAGTCAAATGAGCTTCGAATGCGACTTACGAGTTTCAGGAATTTTAAAATTATATGATTTTAAAAGATTTATAGAATTTTTGGAGTCAAAATAGCTATTGATTGTCAAAACCGTTGTGATTTAATTCTAACTATTGATTTGATTGGTTCAAATTTGATCGTCAGATCATCGTATATCCGTCTAAATCATTGGGCGAACTCCGTTAGTCAAGCTTCAAATGTAAAATCAACCGTTGGATAAAAATATAACCGTTGGATGCTTTTTAAAAAGCTTGATGAAATCTTAGACCGTTGATCAAACAAGAACAAATCTAATGGGTCGATCGCACAATCGATGCTAAAATCCAGACATATCATCGATATCACCGATTTTTGGCAGTTTTTTTGATGATTTTTTCCGCCCACTCGATCATGAAGTACACGCTGGATATTTCGTTGAAATATCGATATTTTTCGATATTTCAACGAAATATCAATGATTTTTTTTATATTCTCCCGATTTTTTGTCCAACTGACTTTCGGTTGGTAAAATCGTATCGGTACCGGCCGATATCCGATATATCGGTGATATATCGGTCGATATTACCAATTTTTAGTTCTTTGGATGAAACTAAAAGTATATCACCATCACCACTCTCTGAGTCTCTTTCCTTTACTACATTCGTAGACTTTGATGAACCCTCTGCTTTCTATGTTTCTTCGTCCATTATGGACATTCTCGTCTTTATGTGCCTTTTTCCCGCGACTTATAACATCAATATCCTTCCTTCGATGATCGAGATTTGTTCTACTCGACCACTGAGACTTGTTTCTCCCATGCTCCTCATTACCCTTGGCCACAAGCCCTTCCCTCTATGAACTCTCATCATTTGCTTTCCACCTTTGATTAAAGGCCAAGGTGGCACTGCGGATCTCCTCCCAATTCTAGTGGCTTCTTTCCGTCCTAAGACCTGGCAGAATTCAGCAAAATCACGTCATGTCTTCCTCTTCACACATCAACTTGATTCAGATCACTAATGATCTGATTAAACACTTATGTGTCGATCTAGTGTTGGCCCCTCTGCCATCTTAAGATCATACAACTTCTTCTTAGGAAGTAGCTTGTTCGTCAATGACTTTGACATGTACTAACTCTCCAATTTCAACCAAATTGTTGCTGGAGATTCCTCATCCATGTCATGGTACATTACCCCATCGGCCAAGCACATCTTGATAGTCGACGCATCCCTTGTTTCCAAATCCTTCCAATTCGTGACATTCATTCCTTCAACTTGTTTTCCACTCAACGCCATCACCGAACCCTGCTGCACTAATACATCCTTAACCCTCCTTTGTCATAATCCGAAGTTCTTGGATCCATCGAGCTTCACTATGTTTGCAAGGGAGATCGTAGTCGACACTTTGATTCTAGAAGTTGTTGTGACTGCAACAATGGTGATAAAATCGAGTAAGGAAAAACGAAGAAACACATAGATTTTATGTGATTTAGCAATGCGCCTACATCCACGTGAACAACAACAAACTTTCACTATATTCAAATAGAAATACATGTTATGTATTTATAATAACCTCGATACACTCAAATTATAAAATACCCCTATGGCCCTGTATTTCATTGTTCCACGAGGGCTAATCCCAACATTTTATTTCGACCACCCCCCCAAACAAAAGAGGATATGCATGAAGGGAAAATGTCTTCACTTCGCTTGAGCATTTTTCGAGCCCTTCTAGCCTCAATATGAGTCACATGCCACAACACACATGTCGCATCATGACGACGACTTAATCAGCGGGAAGCAACAAACGAAAAACCCTGGGGATCGACGCAAATAACAACTTTATCGTTAAGATAACGATGGAAAGAGGGCTAGATGAGTGATTTAAAGTCAAGAATGACAAAAAAAAATCACCACTTCTTTCTTAAGGACAAGTGGCTAGCAAACAAAATGTTGAGAGAAAATGAGGATTTGTTTCTAAAACCTTTTGAACAACTTGTAAAAATACTATCATGTTTGTTAGAGTTTGATCACCCAAAATTTGTTTGACTTAATTATAAAAGTTTCACGATGCGTAAAGGATGTTAGTAAAGGGCTCATGGTCATTATTGATCTTATTAGGGTTTGTATATATATGATGCACTTTTAGATTTTGAGGTATTGAGAGAGGGATTGAGAGTATTGTGAGGATTTTATTTGTATTTTGGAATAGATGTTGTTTTGTGCCCTAATCGCAATATTCTAATATCAAATATGTATGAAATAAGGATTTCTCCTCCTTATTTATTGTTTTTTTTTCATAGTGGTTTCATGTAAATTTTGGGTGTTTCATTATTTCCATTTTTTTTTATACTTATTACCATTTTTTCTCTAATAAATTGATATCAGAGCATCGTGTTTGATTTCAATAATGGCAACAATAAAGTAAATTCATTATGTTGTTGGGATTGGTTCCAAATTTTAGTTATGGAAGGTAAAGGTGTGAGTTGTTTTAGATACAAGAGGAAAAACAACATAAGAATCGAAAAGCCCTATCTACAAATATGATAATCAAGTCACTCCCATGGCCAAATTTGAGCATTACTTGAATTTAGTTGGTGTTAGTTGTTGATCTTTGTCCTTGTGGCTCGATGGAAGAGGTTGAGATTTTTTTTATTGATGATTGACCCTTTGTTTATCTTTGCATTGGAATTTATATCAAAGTTACTAGTTTACGGTTCATTAGTCGAACCGATGGTTGAACCACAATCGAACCGATGATGTAATAAATATATAATTTATATTTTATTAAATTAAAAATAATTTTAAAATATATAATTAATAATATTTAAGATATTATTTATTTTATTTTATATAAATAAACTAATACTTCAAACTTTATTTAAAAAAAAGTGTATAATATTAAATATGAAAATATATTAAAAATGGCAGAAAACTTATTTGTATAAATAAATACAAACTAATATGATGTATAATGTTTTTGTTAAATAAGCCACTAATAACTAAAATGGTTCTATGGTGGTAGAGTTCCTAAAGGGTGAATCCATGGTCGTCCGTACAAGCAAGTGTTTGCCTTGAATTTAAAATTTTTTTTTCTATCATAATACAAGTCCCATATCGAATAATGTATGGTAAATTTTTTCCATAAATTTAAGCATGCAGATCCGATTTTTAAAAGATTGTGATTTTATAACTTTTTGTTAATTGTTGCAATGCTATGATACTTCAATCATCGTTAATCATTAATCATTACAATACTCCAATCATGTATTTATATTTGGAATAATTGATTTCTCTTATTTCCATTTTTTTTTAACTTATTCTAGGTGTTTCATTGTTTCCATCTTCTTATTTTCTTTTCGCCTATTCATGTTTTTTGTTTAACAATGTGTTACGTAAATCATTTTAAATATAAGTCAATGACTCATTGTCCCTAATAAATACAAAAGTTAAAAAAAGTATAAAGAAAATTATTGGAGTTCAAAAAGCCCTAATGATTCAACATAGCATATTTCACGTATGAAATGCTCATGTAGCCAAATGTCCTAAAATTGAGCAAGATGAGAAAATATGAAATCTCTTAGTTGTTGACCTTATCTTTTTATACATAAATATGTATACAATCCTCCGGAGGTGTTTTGTTTGTTTAGGTTTTTTTTCCTGAGCAATTTGTTTTATTTTGGCATGATCTTGTTATTTTATTTTTTTAATGACTTACTTACTGAAATTTTAAAATTTTACTAGAATTTTCAAACTTTACAAAGCTCATTTTTTAAAAAAAAGCAGATAAATTTATCGATTCGTGATAAGAATACAATCAATAAAAATACAAAATAAAAAATGCTAAAACTTTAAAAGATGACATAACATTTAAGTTAATCGCAAAAACAATCGGCTTAAAATCTACACATTTGATAATATAAAAATACCTAAAATACCTAAGATTTCATATTTACAACATATTGATGGTTGAAGATTGACAAGCATGACTCGCCTGACCGAATCCTCGTCATTTGAACTATCAACATGAAAACCCACGAAAAAGCCAACCATCGACGACACAACTATCCGCCGCAGCAAGTTGGCAACACGACACGTCATAACAAGTTGATGACAAAAAACACGAAAAAACAAAGGAAAAAAAAAAGGTAAACTTAAATCAGTATGAAATAAACCACTTTATTGGAAAAGAAAATATAGATATAGGGAAAAAACAATAGAGGGGGTGATTTCAGGTCAAAAATGACGAAAAAATCACCCTTACTATCTAACAAAGAAGGGATTAAAAGAGTGAACAAAGGGAAAAACGGTTAGGGCTACTAAATCCAACATTTTTTTTACAAAAGCCACATTTTAAAACCCTTAAAATAATAGCATGAGAATACCATAAACTATGGTTTGGTTAAAACTCTCATGATTAATTTTCATGTTTTTTTAAATAACAGAAAAATAGCAATATACAAAACCCTGAACTTTTAAGTTTTTTGCAAACTAAGTCTGAACTTTGAAAATGATAATTTTAATCATGAACTTTTATTTTAATTGCACTTGAACCTAACTCTATGTTTCGCTTATTCGAACCTGTTAAAAACTTATTGACTCCCCGCATTCAAGATAGATTATCCAAACTTTCAAGGTTTTTAGTTACATGTTAAACTTGAATTTTGATAATAGCATTTTTAATTCTCAACTTTCATTTTAATTGCATCATGAACTTTCTCTTCTCTCTCTCCTTTTTCTCTAACCCTCACCACACCCTATTTGGAACGACACCGAACCAAACCCTTAAAAAAAGTATAAAGAAAATTATTGGAGTTCAAAAAGCCCTAATGATTCAACATAGCATATTTCACGTATGAAATGCTCATGTAGCCAAATGTCCTAAAATTGAGCAAGATGAGAAAATATGAAATCTCTTAGTTGTTGACCTTATCTTTTTATACATAAATATGTATACAATCCTCCGAGGTGTTTGTTTGTTTAGGTTTTTTTTTTTTCCTGAAAGCAATTTGTTTTTTATATTTTTACATTATTTGTTATTTTATTTTTTTAATGACTTACTTAGCTGAAATTTTAAAATTTAATAGAATTTTCAAACTTTACAAAAGCCATTTTTTTTAAAAAAAAAGAGATAAATTTATCGATTCAGGATAGTAATACAATCAATAAAAATACAAAATAAAAAATGCTAAAAACTTTAAAAGATGACATAACATTTAAGTTAATTGCAAAAACAATCGGCTTAAAATCTACACATTTGATAATATAAAAATACCTAAAATACCTAAGATTTCATATTTACAACATATTGATGAAATAAGATTCGATAAGACGATCATTTCTGGATCGAACTTACATTCGAACTACCAACACGAAAAACCCACCTAAAAAAAGCTAACCATCGACGACACAACTATCCGCCGCAGCAAGTTGGCAACACGACACGTCATAACAAGTTGATGACAAAAACAAAAAAACAAAGGAAAAAAGGTAAACTTAATCAAGATGAAATAAACCACTTTTATCGAAAAAGAAAATATAGATATAGGGAAAAAACAATAGAGGGGGTGATTTCAGGTCAAAAATGAAGAAAAAATCACCCTTACTATCTAACAAATAAGGGATTAAAAGAGTGAACAAAGGGAAAAACGGTTAGAGCTACTACATCCAACATTTTTTTTACAAAAGCCACATTTTAAAACCTTTAAAATAATAGCATGAGAATACCATAAACTATGGTTTGGTTAAAACTATGGTTTGGTTAAAACTCTCATGATTAATTTTCATGTTTTTTTAAATAACAGAAAAATAGCAATATACAAAACCCTGAACTTTTAAGTTTTTTGCAAACTAAGTCTGAACTTTGAAAATGATAATTTTAATCATGAACTTTTATTTTAATTGCACTTGAACCTAACCTCTATGTTTCGCTATTCGAACCTAAAAAAACTATTTGACCTGGCATCCAAGATAGATTATCCAAACTTTCAAGGTTTTTAGTTACATGTTAAACTTGAATTTTGATAATAGCATTTTTAATTCTCAACTTTCATTTTAATTGGGAGTCATGAACTCTTCTTCTCTCTCCTTTTCTCTAACCCTCACCACACCCTATTTGGAATCCACACCGAACCAAACAACCCCCACTCCACCCAATGTAAAACCCGGAAAATTCAATTTTTTCGTAAAATGGTAAAACTGATTTCGATTGAACCGGAAATTCTCTAGATCCTTAGATGATGAAACGGACTTCATCGTTGAATTCATCTCGTGAAATCTAGTTACCTCGTCGAATTTCATCGGATTCCGAGACAATCGAAATTTCACGTTTTTCTACAGCACATGCCTGTGACATTACTTATAGACTCATGCATACTATTATGGCACCCTAAAGTTGAACACATGGCATGATAGCCATGTGTTGGAAGAATTGTGGGATAAAATGGCTCACATCGGGTTTCATGTGTCAAGTATGAGCAAAATAGCAAATGAAAAATTAAGAAAACGCGAGAATGACAAGCCAAGAGCGATAAGTAGGGATAAGTTTCCCACTCTTTTAGACCATTTGTTTGATTCAATCCAGCGAGAAAAAGAAAAGAGAAACGAAGAAAAGAAAGAGAAGAGAAATGAGGAGAAAAGAGAAAATGAAAAGGAAATGAAATGGAGAGCAAACAGGGATATTTTCCCGACATTCCGACTATCGAAGCTCGACGGTCCGAGAAGAAAAGTCAATAAACGCATTGTGAGTTACGCGTGGGTACAAAAATCTTGGAGTTTCGTCAAACTCCACGGCAAAGTAATTTTCCTACACATTTCTTAAATTTAAAAGCTCATGTATCGTCATAGTCGCCTTCGGTCAGGATAGTCAGGATTTAGTTCCAAGATTTCAGACGGCTTCGGCAAATTCCTTGACTATGTGGGATTGGTTGTGATCCCTGGATCGAGGTCTCGGGGTTTTGTTGTATGTTTCTGATGTCACTTGATTCGCGGCCGAATGGAAAAGAAAAAAAGTTTACATTACATGGATCGAGGTGCCCTATTTTATACTTGCCAAAGATCGGCTATTTTGTGTGTTATTGCTAGAAAATAAATAATATGGTCGGTGTGTGTAAAATCATGTTAATATGTGTTCATGATGCATTAACATGGAAATTGTGATGAATGGAATTATATGTAAGAAATATAATTATCCCGGTTTATAAATTGAAAGAACGAGGCATGAAATGAAAGATGATCAAGATTTCATACGCATCACATCGTCGAGCCCGTGTGGGTGCATGGTACTGTTATTCACCATTCTTGGTGAATGTGTGGTGAGCTCAGAAATGGGACCACATCCAAAATCGAGACTCACTGTTGTATAAAACAATAATAAATATAAATCACGTGTGTTTAGGTGTAGCTAGATGGGGTAGATCCTCCCCCCCTCCAAAGGGTGAAAGACTCAAATTTATATGCGGCTAAACATGATCACCGGCGATGAAAGCCTGTAAAAATGTCGAAAGGCAAGCAACGATCCTGTGGTGTGACCTCGAAAAATACGTGGCCTATGAACAAAACACGGGATTTGATAAAAAAATTCAAGTGAATATTAGAGGGTTGTCCAATAGTTTAAGTCATTAGGTGAAACACCAATGACTTGTTCTCACATTTGGCATTGTAGGTATGAGGGAGTTGATCGGGACTCGGATTGTGACCATGAGAAGTCTCATCTCATGCATGACACATAATATTCAGTATAGAATTGCATTATTTATATGGAATGTGATCGACGTTTTCTACACTTATCAGATGTGCATTTAAAGGAGTAGCCCTTGTAGGATAATTTTTCTACTGGGCATTGCTCACCCCGTCGTGGGACCTCCTTTCAGGTACAAGGAGTGTACGGGGAGACGACTCTCCGAGACAATGATTGCGAAGGAGGCCGACATATGGCCTTGACTAACATTTTTGTAAAAGTGTTTTGTATAAAAGAATTTTATAAAATTCTTTTCTGACTATCAGAGCAACAATGGGTGTAATTATGGCAGAGGGTCGATCGGACCCCTACGGACTAATTATTCATTTTCTTTTCATATTTTAGATTTAAATATGAATGAATGGGTCCCGGTGAAGGGACGTATGGAAGTGGTGCCGAGTAACTCAATGTCCATGGGTAGTTGGTACTGGTCCAGTACCAAAACTTAGGAGCAAGACGACTTAAGACAAAATCTACTGGTCGACGCAGGGCGTCATTAACCAACCCTAAATCGGGGGCATCACAACCTGCATCAAAGCCTCAGTTAACGATTACCTATGAGCTCGTGGGGGTATCCACTCCGTTGTTTTCTGGACATCGGGCTCGTCATACCGAAAGTATCGAGTTGGCATACAAATACCTAGGATTAAGTGGAAATGGGTGTAGAACACGCATTGTGTGCATTGATTGCTTTGTGTTCTAATATAAATTACTCGGAGATGTATGCGTGGATAGAATGTATATAGAAATCAAGAACACTAAAGTTAGGCAAACATAACCTTAAGGGTCTCTGAAACGAATAAGCATGATTAGGAATTGTTATTTATTAGTGTTTGGCACATGCACTAATTAATGTGATAAATGACAAGAGAGAATCTCAAATTGCCATCTTAACTTGTAGATGGCAAGTCGAGGGTGCGAACGTAGAGGTCATTCCACGGAAAATAATCAACCACCACTGTGGTTTCACCCACATGCCTTTATAGCTTATAGGCACTACAGCTTGTCATCATTAAAAGTGTGCGTAGTGTCGTGGGTCGCTACCACTACACTAACCAAGGTAATGGGAAAATAGGAGGGATGAGTAACCTCCATGGGTTTCAGCACATCATCCCTCCAACATACGGGAGGAGGGACCCGATGGTCAAGACATCCTCATTCATGGAAGAGAAGTAGATGACACACGTAGCATCCGACATGTGGGTGTCAGGTGCTAAGAGGAATGAGAATCAATCTTCTTCTTAATTTAGAGTTAAGAGAATACTACTACGCCCGAGGACCTCAAGGACGAGGCTACTTGGCCATCGTGGCCAAGGCCGCACTGTGGCTTCCGCCGGGCTAGACCGATGACACATGTTTCCATTGCCATCACCCCCGTACATGTGAGACGCAGATTACCCGCAGAGGCAAAGGATCCTGTGGATACTGGACACCTCCGGGCCCCGGGCCTCATTGCTGGAACCTGTGGATACAATTTGTTCCTTATCACCCCTAATGTGGGCTGCAGGGACTAAAGCACTCGGGCCTTGGGGAAGACAGCGCCTTCGCTACGTAGAGAGGCCGAGAGGTCGTGGCTCGGGCCGAGGTCGAGGACAGAGCTCACGTGCAAGGACCCAAGGGCATATCTACGCTGGTACCATGATCGAGTCAGACGCCTCCTCGATGTACATGGCATCTTGTCCTCTCACTTCTTGACTAGAATGTTGTTTAAATTTGAATGCATCATATTCATGCTTATGGGGCTGCATAATGTGTGAAAAGTTCGGGGCTTAAAGGTTGAAACCTGGAAAGTCGCCAGATGAATTCTCCCCTAGAACTAGGTGAGTGCCAGATAAGATATAATCGAGATTATGAGTTAGAGATCCTCGTGGATTCATTCACGATGGACCTTCTGCAATGGACATATCGATTTTGATATCATTCTTAGCATGGATCGTTGACTAGGGTCACACAATATGACAAGTAGAGGATTACCGCCACACACTGACTCAGATTCAGGTGACTCTTCAGGGAGCATGACGCTTACCCTAGATCGCAAGTATGACCTGTGCAGTGGATACATGGGTCAAGAAGCAAACTTTACTCTAGAGGATTAGGTGAGACAGGGTTTGGGTCTACCTCGGGTGGTTTATGAGTATGAGGATGTTTTTCCGGATGAGCTACTAGGATTACCTCTACACAGGGACGTCGACTTTGTCATTGAGTTACACCCTGGTACGTCACCCATTTCTATGACTCCTCATAGAATGGCACCAGTTGAGTTGTAGGAACTCAAAGTCCAACGGCAGGAATTGTTGGACAAGGTTTTTATTAAACCGAGCATTTCACCATGGGGCACTCCGATTCTGTTTGCTAAGAAGCTATGACAAGACTCGATCGTGCATTGATTATATACGCTGAATGTGGTTACTTGGCCAAGAATCGGTGATCCATTAATGAGGATTGATGATTTGTTTGATCGTGCTCGGGGAACTAGGGAGTTTGTGGTTATGTCGTCTTGCATCGAGTGTGGGTGATTAAGTCCTGCAAGTGTAACGCAGAGATATCATTCCCATTGGGACCAGCACAATTAAAGTATAGTGAAGAAGGGGTCGGGCTATCCACATGATGGTAGTCTCTTGCATAAGTGGGACTGCCATGGTTCCCTAATCGACCGATTTAAGAGAGGAGATCCTCGTGGAGTTCCACTCCGCTCTCGCTTTCATTGCGGCATCCAAGTGGCAACGGCATGTATCGAGATCTTCGTCACAAGATACTAAGCAAGTGAATGAAGCACACGGTTGAGATTTTGCTCGACGATGTCTCACGTGTCACCGTGTAAAGATCGAGCATCGGGGTTGAAGTGGGCTACTTCAGCCATTATTGGTAGCTGAGTGGAATGAGCACGTCACGATGGACTTTAGGACCCACTTTCCACTTAGACACCGCGAGGTAATGATGTGGTATGGGTGATAGTGGACCCACACTAAGCTCAAGACATTTTCTCCCGGGCAAAGGCTGGGATGATCTTCACACCGAGAAATTCGCCATTGTATATTCGAGAGATTGTCCAACTACATGGTGTACCAGTATCCATAGTATCGAACAGGGATCCTAAGTTTACGGCACACTTTTGGAAGAGTTTCCAAAAGTCCATGGGGACACAGTTAACGATGAGCACTACATTTCATCCGCGGACAAATGGTCACTCTGGAAAGACTACACGGATGCAGAGGACAAATGCGAAGCATGTGTTCATGGATCTTAAGGGTAGCTAGAGGGAGCACTTTTTACCCTTAGTGGAATCTCGTCAACAACAATTATCAGGCGAGTATACAGATGACACCCTATAAGGCTTTATACGGGAGGCCATGCCAATCCCCGATTTGTTGGACAGAGGTGGGAGAGCATTCCATCACTAGTTCGGATCTGATTAGAGACACCTCTGAGAATGTGGATTTGATACTGAAGCGTCTTCTTATGGCTCAAAGTCGACAGAAGAGCTACGCTGACAGACGTCGACCTCTAAAGTTTGAGGTGGGTGATCACGTCTTCTTAAAGGTGATGCCTAAGAAAGGAGTAGTCTGATTCGATAAGCGAGGGAAGCTAGCACCGAGGTATATTGAGCTCTTCGAGGTACTCGAGAGGGTGTGCACAGTTGCATATCGGTTGGCGCTACCACCGAGTTTATCAGGTGTCCATGAGGTGTCTATGCCCCATGTCTCTAAGTATACCCGCATCCAAAGACATGTAGTGATCGGGGGAGAGATTACTGTTGATACGGATGGGACCTTCGAGGAGGGACTAATGCGTATCTTGGATAGCCGGGATCATGTTTTACGAGACACAGAGGAGTGGATGAGACAACTTGGGAACGCGAGGACACAATGCGGGCCACCTATCCTTTCCTATTTGAGGATGAAGGTGCATGATCTAATATTTGATACTAGAATCATTACTGCATATGCATGTGTTTGTGTGTGCTAGTATGTGTGAATTTCGGGGACGAAATTCTATTAAAAGGGGAAGAATGTAAAACCCGAGAAAAATTCATTTTTTCTGAAAATGGGTAAAACAGTAATTTCGGTTAGAAACCGGAAATTTTCTAGATCTCGGATGAAGAAACTGGGAACACTATCAATCTATCTCACGAACCCAAGCACTCCCACGACTTCACGATTCGAGACAAATGCATTTTACGTTTTTCAAGGCATCTGGAAGGTCGATGACACATTGGCAGTGACCATGAATGCCACGGCACCCTAGTGTCGGACACATGGTATGATAGCCATGCCGCTGGAAAGAATCGTATTAAATATCACATCGGTACCCAATGCGGCCGCTACGTATAAAATAGCTAAACAAAAAATTAAAAACGTGGAGAACGACAAGAAAGTGAAAGGAGGAAGTGGGGAGGAAGTTTCCCACTTTTAGGACCATTTGGTTGATGCAATCCAAAGGAGAAAACGAAAATAGAAAATGAAGGAAAAGAAAGAGATGAGAAAATGAGAGAAAAGAGAAAAAGAAAAAGAAATGAAATGGAGAGCAAAAAAATGGAGGAAGAGAAGCAAACAGGGAGAGGAAAAAAAGGAGGAAAACGGATAGAGAGAGAGAGAGAGAGAGGAGAGAGAAAAAAATGGGAGATTTTCCCAGCATTCCGACGGTTCGAGAACGCGTCGTAAGCTACGCGTGGGTACCAAAATCTTGGAGTTTTGTCAAACTCCATGAGGTAGGGAATTTTCTTACTTTGAATATTTTTAAACAAAAAGCCATGTAATGGCATGTTACCTCTGGTCGTGATAGGGCCATGTGATTTAGTCCCAAGATTTTAGAACTGAATATTGAAAAATTTTGGGACTGGTTTCGCAAATTCCGATCGTAGATTGTTGTGATCCCTTAGACCGAGGTCTCCTGGTTTTGTTGTGTATGTTTTGATGTCACGCTGATTCGACGAATGGAAAAGAAAAAATGGTTTATGGTCAGTGGAAGGGATCGGGAGGTGCCCCTGCTTTTATATGGGTCCTAGATTTGGGCCATTTTGGTGTGTTATTGCTGGAAAAATAAAATAATATGTTGTTTGCGGTGGGGTAAAAATCAAACAAATATTATATGCTCGTGTGATGTATTAACATGGAAATTGCGATGAATGGAAATTATATGTTGGAAATATAATTATCCCGTAATCTATAAATGGTACGTAGCATGAAATGGCATGATCGAGATTTCATACGCACGGCCACATCGCAATAAGCCCAGCGCGATGCATTTGGTGATCGTTATTCACCATGTCAGAATGTGTGGTGAGCTCTAAATGGGACCACGTCCAAAATCGACACTCACTGTATAAAACAATAATAAATATAAATCACGCGGTGTTCGAGTCAGTAAGACGGGCAGATCCCTCTAGGTGAAAGACTCAAATTTATATGCTGCTAGGGACATGATCACCAAGAGTGAAAGCCCGTAAAATGTCCGTTGAGTGTGACGATTTAAGGCCGCGACTCGAGAAAACGCGGTCTATGAACAACACACGGAGTTGATAAAAAAATTCAAGTGAATATTGCAGGTCATTCAATAGTTTCACTATCGCAAAACACCAATGACCGGTTTTCACACTCGCATTGTAGGTATGAGGGAGTCTGGTCGGATCGTGTTATGGGCATGAGGAGTCTCATCTCACGACGATACATAATATTCCATATAACGCATTATTTATACGAAATGCGATTGACGCTTTCATGGTTGCTATCAGGAGCGTGCATTTTAGGTGGGGAGTAGCCCTCATAAGAGAATTTTTCTACTGGGCACTGCTCACCCCGTCGTAGGATCCTCTTTCGGGTACATGGAGTGTACGGGGTGACGGCGCTCCTACGAGGTCGTGATTGCGAAGGAGGCCGACATGTGGCCTTGAGTAACATTTTTGTAAAAGTGTTTTGTATAAAAGAATTTTATAAAAATTATTTTAGACTATTGTATAAATAGTCGGGTATGTAATTATGGTAGAGGGCCGTGATCGGACCCCTACAGACTGTAATTATTCATTTTCTTTCCATATTTCAGATTTAAATATGAATGAATGGGTCCCCGTAAAGTGACGTATGGAAGTAGTGTCGAGTAACTTGGTGTACATGGGTAGTTGGTACCGGTCTAGTACCAAGACTTAGGTGCAAGACGACCGAAAGATCTACGTAAATTCCACGGCCGACGGTTGTCAATCCGACCCCTGGAAATTCAAGCCACACGCCAACCCCTAAAATATAAATAAATTATTGATTTTTAAATCAATTAAATGAAAATTCAAATATATATGTAAGACCCGAGAAATTCAAATTTCTGGAAAAAAAGGCAAAATCGTAATTTCGATTACAAAATTGTTATTTCGGTTAAAAATCAGGAATTTATTTTCTATATTCCTTGATGACGAAACTGGATTTCACCGCTCACGTAGGGACTCGTCAAATCTCGAGATAGCTCCAATTTACACGCTTTTCGAGGCATCACTGGCCGGGTGCGCGAAACCTGCTTTCGATGCGACGAAAGTCACATATAACACGTACTCATGTGCCATAAGTGGTATGAGTAGAGAGATGATGAAAATGGACTGCCGAGATAGAGCCGAATGTCAAAACTGGGAAAAGAATGACATAAACGTCATTTTTGGAATTGTTTAAGTTAGAAAAAGACAAAATAGTCAATAGTTGTCTTCCCCAAATGTTAAAAAGCCAAAAGAAACCGTGTGAGGGGAGAAGGGACTTCCAGTGGCTGAAATTTCAAATTTTAGAGTGAGAAGGTTAGACTTCTCTCTAAGATACCGGATCCGACCGTCTACAAATTCCGGACACATGAAGGAAAGCCGCCCACGCGGAGAGGGCTTCGCTGCGGCAACCGGATTTCAGGAGTTTCCCTCAACTCGAGAGGTAGGGGTTTCTCCTCACGGCGTTTACTTTTTGCTTAAGAACATCAGGAAATGTTCGAGCCGAATGAGCCGTGAGGGGTCGCTTGACTCCATCCCAAACCTGGGACCGAATTGATATAATTCTTTGGAACACCAAATGAGCAAACTGACTGCCACAAGGATTTGGGCTGTTAAATCTTGAAATTTTGTATTAAATCATGTATTGGTTTGGATGAGGCCGGAATAGCCGTGAAACATGTCTGGCTAAAGTGAACCGATAATTGATGAGGATGTAACTGCAAAACCCTAGGGGTTTTACTGCTCATAGGGAATAGTGACACGAAAAATATGTTTTTGTGTGAAATGTGTTTGATCGAGTGACGGTTGAATTGCTCGTGTTTGATCGTTAGCCAAAGTGAGCTGTTCTTGATGTATGAAATGAGAATTTACATGACACATTGTGTGAGACCAATGTTTTGTAATATGCATGTTTATATATTTACATGAGTTAGATCAGATTGGAATTGCATACATGCATTCCATATGCACTGAACAATCTTGGGGACTATAGGAGCAGTGTACGATTTAGCCCAGAGAAAATTGTTCTGAGGTCATTTCAAAATGTTAATTATCGGAGGGTAGTCCAAACTAAAAATATCAATATCTCTGAGATCACCAATTGATATACATCAGAGGGTAGTCCACAACACATCAATCAGCTCTGAGACGGCCCAATTGATATACATCCGAGGGCTGTCCACAAACAAAATAATAATTCTCATAATAGGCTTAAAGTGTGTGAGGGAGCCTATGAGGACTCTGCACAAGATGATGAGTTAGACATCCAAGTAGATCACGCATTTGCTCGAATGCGCTGCTTATTTGGGAACATTGCACCGCACTTGGGTGGAGAGTAGCCCACTTAGTGGCGATTCCACTAATGAGCATTAGCTCATCCCGCCGTGAGGATATTATTTTATTGTGTACAAGAGCTGCAGGAGGGACCCGCTTCGCCCTAGAGACTGAGGACAAGAAAAGTCGGGTTGTGACTTTGATCATTTTAAACATGTACACTCTAATTTTAATATATAGGTCGTATAAGAGTAAAAACATTTGAACTTTAGAACTATTGGATATAGTTGCGGGTATGTTTTATGGGTATTGTTTATGGCCCAAGCGGTCGTTTTACTCATGTCACATATATTGCACTGTTTTCGACAAGTGATACGTGCGCATTTGTGATTTCGGCAGCCTCCGTACAAAGGAAATCTCGCTCCATTTTCCTCGAAGTGGCGCTCTCTGCACTCGACATCCACTTGTATTCCGTGCCGACGGTAGTCAACTTAATCCCTAGTTTGGGGCAAGATTAAGATAGGTTTGAAAAAATATTTTAATATTAAATATTATTTCAAATGGATGAGTTTTAATATTTAATACTAAATATTAAACATTTTCTCTCAACTTGTTCTCTGCTAGCCTCTTTTCTTTAAGTAAGGAATGATGATTTTTTTGTCTTTGCCTAAAATCACCCATTTACATCTCTTTTCATTTGTTTTCTTTCTCAATAAAATGGTTATTCCACACAAATCTAGGTTTATTTGTTTTTTTGTGATTTAGTCTCTTCGCCGGTGCACGCGCGATCACCGTCAGCCTTCGTGTGCTTGCTCGTTGCTCATGACGGCGGTCAGAAATAGTTTCGACGACGGTCGGCTGGCCGCCATTGCGATATCGTTTATTCGCGGTTGGCGATTCAGACAAGAAAGATATACTGGGCCGTAGATAAAATCAAATCAACGGGTCACGCGATACAGGTAACTGAAGTCATGTGTATTCTGGGGCCACAATAAGAATATCAACACGTAGACCAACTATCAAATATGACTTTCTGAAATGCTTTCATCATTTACATAATGATTTTCGATTATATGTTTCTATTAATGTATTATTAGTTTGAATCAATGAAATTATTTTTTCTTAAAAAAATATTAAATATTAATTAACATAAATTTAAAAACATATATTTAGCATACATTTTAATTTGTGTAGTTATTATTTTATTAAAATAAATTATTTTAATTAAAATATTTAATATCTTTAATATATTTGTTTATAATAATTAATAATATGATAAATAAATATTAACATTTAAAATAATATTTTAAAATAAATTTTATTTTATTTAAAAAAAAAAACTCATCCATTTATTTTTATCAAAATTTGAATTAACTTAATACATTAAAATAGATTAGTTTTTAAATATAAATATTAAATATTAAAACTCACCCATTTGAAATAATATATAATATTAACATATCCATTTAAATAAAAATATTAAATATTAAAACCCATCGATTTAAAATAGATTAGTTCTTAAATAAAAATATTCAATATTTAATATTAAAAATTAAAATTCATCCATTTGAAATAATATTTAATATTAAATATTATTTCAAACCCATCCATTTGAATTTTCATTTAGTAGATTCTATAAATGAATAATTTATTTATATTTTAAAAAATAAATTTGAATTTTTTAGTAGATTTCAAAAATGAAAATAGTTTTAGTAGGTTTAAAATAACAAATAATTTATTTATATTTTAAAAAATAAAATTTGGATTTTAAAAATTAAAATATTTTTTAGTAGATTTTAAATAAGAAAAATAATTTATTAATATTTTAAAATTAATGTTGAATTTTATTTAATGGATTTTAAGAATTAAAATAAAAATTTAATAAATTAAAATTAATATATATATATATATATATATATATATATATATATATATATATATATAGATGAGGGAGGAGGCATATATATATGGCTTAGGCGTTGTGGTAGAAAGTTAAAAGTAGGGCTGTTGGGAGACGGCAGGGAGGGGCAAACAGTACCGTTCCAAATGGAGTGTTGTGAGAGTTAGAGAGAGAGGAGAGTGGAAAAAGGAGAGATGAGAGAGAAGAGATGAGGGAAGAGATGAGAGAAAATTCATGATGCACTTAAAATGAAAATTGAGGATTAAAAATGTTATTTTCAAAGTTGAGACTTAATATGTAAAGACATTGAAAGTTCGGATTATCTAACTTGAATCCCAAGTTAAATAGTTTTTTTAGGTTCGAATGGCTGAACGTAAAGATTACGTTTGGATGTAATTAAATGAAAGTTTAGGATTAAAATTGTTAATTTCAAATTTCTCGCTTAGTTTTCAAAAAACTTGAAAGTTGAGGATTTTGTATACTATTTTCCTTTAAATAAAAACATGTGCATTTTTTTTTCTCAAAATTTAGATAAAAAGTTTATTTCTTTATTTCTCTTTTTGGTGGATAAGATATGAATTTGAGATATACAACAAAGAGAATTTTTTCAATATTGAATTTTTTAGAAATAAATTAAAAAAAAAATACAAATATGAAATGAAATTATAGAATTAGAGTAATTGAATTTTGAGTCCATCTATCCTTATATTAGATAATACATAGAAAATTAGAATTGGGGGTCTCAAAAAAGCCTGAGGCATGTGATCTGCTTCGAGCTTGAACGAGCTAAGCTCGACCCGAAGCCGTTTTTAGGAGGGTTTGTAACACCCCAAATTATATCATGATAGTTTTATAACATGTTTAGGGTATAATAAAAGTAAAATTATATTTTTCCGGAATAAAATAAGGCTAAAAATAAAATAAGCAAAAACCCGAAATTTATACAAAAACCAAGGTTAAATTGGTAAATTGTTAATTAAGGATCCAAATGACATAAGAATAGAAAACTATAGGCCAAAGTAGATTTCGAGCAGCTGAATCGAGAATAAAATGAAATCAGGACCAAAGAGTAATAAAAGAAAATATTTAAAATCAAATGGATAGCACTTCAAAATTTGTCTCTCATTTCGTCTAGAAGGGAGAGCAAACCGAATAAGAAGAAAAGAGAAGGAGAAGCAAAAAGAAGAAGAAGAGTAAGAGGTACAGGTTAAGAGAAGAATAAGAAGGAAGGATCATAAGAGCAAAGGTATAAATGTATAGACTTTTATAATACCTGGGCATTTTTACGTTTGTAATTTTCAGTATGGAATTGTTTGTATGAATTTTTGATGATTTTTGTTTGAAAATCAAACCATAAACCCATTTTTTTTTATGAATTTGGGTCTAAAAGAACCCTACTCTGGTATATCAGGCGTTTCGCGCTTTTGGGGATCAGATTCGAGCTGCTTTGCTTGGTTTTCGCGGTCGACCTGGGTCAGAGTGGAAACTAAGTATGGATTCCCAAATTTTTAGACTTAGGAAACTCTCCTCCTAACCCATTAATTATGTAGGGATTTAGGTTACAAACCATGCCTTCCCTATATGTGTTTTCGGAATTGTTCGTCTGTGTTTTCGACTCGTTATTGGATTGTAATCCTCAATCATAATATTTATTATTAAATATCGTGTTTGCGAGATACTGCCAAAATTTCTCTCCAAAACCCATGTTTTTATCTTCGTCATTAATTTCTTCGTCCGAACTCCGCTTCGATATTCTAAACTTCTATGGAAAGCCCTTGAATGTAAATTCATCCATATATGGGCGACGATATCGGAACTCATATTGTACCCGTAAATCATGAAAAAATGCAGGGCCCCGCTAGTTCTCAAGCCATAGTCATTGTCTAAGCAAGCCTCCAACTGATTTGGCCATAATTTCTTCTGCTCAACTCCATTTCGGGATGCTCTGTGACTCTATGAAAGCCCTTTTCAGTCTAGAATTCATCCATATATAAATAATGAAATTAACGATAGTAACAATTATAAGCATAATTGGTAACCATAGTTATTCATGCATATAATAAAGATACTTAAACGAAAGATACGTAATAAACGATCAGGAATATCGTGATAATGATTATCTACGACAATAATTATTCAAAGAATACGATATATGTACCGAACATAAAATACACACATTATTTGCTTAACCCAGAAATATGAGGCTAGATTTGCATGCCTATTAGTGGAAAAACAAGTCCGCAAAGATAATGGGATCATTGGCCCCATTTCGGCCACATAGAGCCTTTCTGCGCCCTATGTATTTGGCCATTGTCTCGCATAATGATAATGGGCCGGTCCTTATACGGTCATTGTCTCGCATTAACGATAATACGCTTCTTTGGGCCTCTTATGTAATTCATCAAGCTTCATACAACGAGTACAACGCCTTCTGCGCCCTTATAGCTTCCTTTATCCACTTTGGGCGGCGCATGCAAAGCATTTAAATATAAAACAAATGACTTGAATATGACATATGAAATGTGAGTAATAATCGCTGATAAGTTAAATGCAATACTGTGATGATAAGTAAATATGAGATATGTATAAGCATGTTTAAATGATATGATATGTTAGGATGTATAGAAGTGAGGATCCGTGCTAGTCATCAGTCCACTTAGGTTTATTCTCACTCAAGTCAGAAAGCTCTAAGACGGTTTTCATCCAGCAGAGATGTACAAAGGCAAAGTAAGGTCGATTAACCCTCATCACTCTAAGGTCAACACATAGTTAGATGCCCACTGTAAGCACTTTTTGAGATATTTTGTATACGTATCATTCTTTTTGTTGTTTGTAAACAAATGTAAAGTTTTCAGATAAGTCGAACACTCCCATTTGTGGATCTTGAATATATTTTGAAATTCCGCCGCTGGCGTATCTATATCTCAAGATACGCTTATTAGCTGTATTTAACGAACAGTTATACCGTACAGTAAAATGAATGCTGACACCCCCCGCCCTACACGCACATGGGTGGCGTGCCTGGGGTGTCGCTGCATCGGACCACATGCTTCATTTTAGTCTAGCGGGCCAACCTGGCCGCAGTTCAAGCAGCCACCCCTAATCCAATGTTTTTAAAAATACATAAGCTAACCTCTATTTATAATACATATTTTGTTATAAATTTACTATATAAGTCAAATAAAGGTGCAATTTAGTTGATGCATTAAGTTTTAAGATAGAGGGAGGGG
Organism: Tetrastigma voinierianum; assembly: GCA_016808115.1. Classification (NCBI taxonomy): domain Eukaryota; kingdom Viridiplantae; phylum Streptophyta; class Magnoliopsida; order Vitales; family Vitaceae; genus Tetrastigma; species Tetrastigma voinierianum. The sequence continues at coordinate 39,491 of JAEQBH010009735.1, read as the reverse complement.
TTAGAATAAAATTTTTGGTTTTAATTCTAAGGCCTAACATGCTCACTCATCTTGGGTATGCTAGGCTCACCTAATATAAGGTTCGTAGGTTGAGTCGTGGATCTTAGCAATATGGAAAGCTCGGCCCATTGATAGGTCAACGAGCTTATTGGCCTGACTCGAGTTGGGTCACGATCCTCATTTCTCCATACCTATAAAAATGCAATAATTTATTCTTTTTTATTGTATTTATTGTAATTATTGTAATTTGAAATTTAATAAATGATTACGTAATTGGTAAATTAATTTTTTGATTATGATTAAACAAAAGCTTCGATATATGATTAATTTAAAAAACGATTAATCAAAGATTTGGTTAATTGTATTGATTGCTAGGGTTTTTATATATATATAAATAAATAAAATTAAACCGAAGATCGATTTTTTTAAGTATACTCCGCTCGCTTAACCAACCATGTACACCACTAAGGAAAATAAATATATATTATATTACATTACCCTATTTTAAATTTAATCATGTGATTGGAATGCCCTTGGTGGTGGACACATGGCAGAATGTACTTTTAAAAAAAAAATTTATTGATTTGAGTTAGTAATACAATCGATAGAAACCCATAATAAAAAATACTAAAAACTTTAACAGATAACACAACATTCAAGTTAATAGAAAAAAAAAAGATTAGTTCAAGGCCTATACATGAACACGATTGATCCGACAGATTACGCTCTGATCGAACTTTACCCATTCAATACCTAATATGAAAACTCACAAAAGCTTAACGATCACGATACAACTACCCGCCTATAACAAATACGACAAAAAAATGAAAAACCAAAACAAAAGAAAAACAAAAGTAAATCCATATTTGTATGGAAGAAACTGCTCTATTTGAAAAAAAAAAAAAAAGCAAAAACCATAGTTGGGACTTAGAAAGAAATACCGGAAGAAATAGGGTTCACTGCCAAAATTGGCAAAATAACCTCTCTCGCCTAACGGGAAATATAATGTACTTTGAAAGAGAGAAAAGAAGAAGGATCGGTTAAAGCTTACTGGCAGAATGTACTTAGGTTAGGGTGAAGTGATGTTCATATCTGAATCACGTGTCACTACTAGACACCAATTGCACAGAAAATCTATACACCGAGGGTGGAAGATAAGGTTATGAAAACAAACCCAAACCTCATATTTAGGATATTGCAGATAGACTGATTTTCCTCAGAACTCCGAAATCTTAATTCCACAAAAAAATGGCGTCGAAGATAAACTCCTCGAACTCTCCATTTCTATGCAAATTGCAAAGAAACCAGCCGTATAATCCCAGAATCAGAACCATTGCCTTCTCGTCTCTCTCCGATCAAAAACAACTCCCAAAAACTGCTGCTTACACGGTTGAATTCAAGAGCCTGGAAGCTTGTAAGCTCGGCATTTCCAGCTATCCCGATTTTGAGTACAATGCGCAGGGCGGAACTGGAACTGGGATTGCCACTGTTGTTGAAGATAATGAGTTGAAGGATCAAGTTTCGGTTTGTTTTGATCTGAAAACTCTGCATATTCCGCCATTGACGACTACAACGACTAGATTCTGGGGCTGCCTTTGCCGCCGTTTGGAGGATTGATATCGTTCCGGAGCTCTTCCAGGGGAATATAGGCCGAGAATCTGGGAAGGTAGATTCATATAATTTGATTAATTTGATTGATTAGTTTAGTTAGTGTGATAGAACAGATTCTTTTAACACCCTTCCTCGATACTCCACGAACGTAAAAATGTGAATGGAGACGTGCAAAAGAGGAATATATATATATATATATATATATATATATATTTATGGTTAAATACTTTTTAGCTATAATTTGAAGAAACGGTACCTGTTAGGATTCGAATTAAACCCCTATTTCCTTATACCCGCCTTTTTAAAAATCGAAATAATAAAGTTTCACATAATGGTCATGAGTAATAAATATTTAAATACGCAAACGTAACGAAACTACAAATATACATCAATACGAATGGTGATAATCGAGCTTCATATCTTAACCAAATTGGCCTCGATTTCAAAGCCTTTAATACACTCTTGCTCAGACTCTTTTACCAATTTCCATACCCCATTCATACGAGAATTAATCCTGATACGATACTTTCGCTTATGACTGCTCGGGCCTCTATATCAATATATATATTATATAAAAAATGATTTTATTTTATTTTTATTTTATATTTTAATTCATAATAATAATAAACTTATTTTTTAATAAAATAAGTTATAAAAAAAGTATAATTTTATTTATTTACAATATATTAATAAAATAAATAAAAATAAAAAGGACAATTTCTTATATCGACTCTTTAAGCTGGACAAGAATGGGAACTTATTTAAATAAACAGGGGGTGGTTGTGATGGGGCCGCCCCATCCCGTCTTATTGCATTCCTATAAATCAAAATAAACCATGTTCTAATGTCATGTTAAAGTATCAATATTGTGGTATTTGAGTTCAATAAGAGTATTATATTTCTCAAAAAACAATAATATTGTTTGGATTTGTGATTTTGTAGGTTGATCTAGAATTCAAAGCAAAGTTTATGTTTTCGGCGGGGAGTATATACAGAGCGCCGCCATTGATGGTGGAGACGGTGTTGACGACAGAGGAATCGGCGGGGAAGATGAGGAGTGGAAGAGGGGAAAGGTTGAATGGAGAAGGGAAGTGCAGGTTGGTAGGGGTGGCAACAGTTGAGCCCATTGATGATGTCTTCATGAACACCTTTCTTGGCCTTCCCACTGAGTGCCTTGCCAAATTGAATGCCCTTATCACCTACTCTACTTCTTCGAGTTAAAATCAACGTCTTAAAAATCGAATCGATTATTGATTAAAAAAATTAATAATTCACAATTCTGTAGACAATGGGATTATCGAATCGGATGAAATCAGATCGAAAAATCATCGATTCGACGGATTTTTAAACATCCGTTTAAAACCCATCATTATTACCATACATGGATTGTATAAAATTTTCATTAATGTAACATTTTTGCTTTTTTATTTTCACATTTTCACATTTTCATGATATTAATATTATTTAACCGGAAAAATCTATATTGGATGAATTGGGTTACGAGTTGGCCTTGACTACTGATGTTGGCCGGCCGAGTCAGCTTGAGCTTCTTCCCTTCCCTTCCCTTCCCCCTTACTAGTAAAAAGGTAAAAAGGAATGGATGGATCTACACAATTTTATTTATTCATTATCTCTTGACTCTTCTTCCACACGCGCAAGACCTGTTTCTCCTGGGGGGCATTGAACCAGCCTAAGCGACGCAGAGACAAAAGAAGCAAAGGCATTTTGCACACTGCCATTCAACGGTAGAAAAAAGGAAACGAGAGGAATCAATTTTATTTGTAATTCCACTTATTTTACGATCATATCTCTTTCAACTTGAGCTTGAGGAATTTCTTTGAAAGAAGAGACAAGAGCAGTTATGGCTTTTTATTTTTTATTTTTTTTATAATCCTGGATAAGCAACTAAGACCCTTGCAATAGCATAGCGGATCTTGCTAACATTAGAGACTCTTCTTAGTAAGTTGCTTACCTTCTCTTCTCTGGTGGACTAGTTTAGTTAGAGCTCAAATCAATCTAATACCGTTCGTTCCTGACCTGACCCAGAGCCATTAGGATTAATTGGCCAGTCTCATCTAATGCTTGGATTGGAGCAAGAAACGATAGCTATTCCTTGCATCGTTAAGAGTTATTCCTTTCTCGTTTCTTATACTATTTGCTTTTAACTCCAGAAATTCCATTTTCTATTGGCTTAAGCAGACCATTCGTGAGCAGATAAGATCAAAGAAAGAGGCAATATTCATGCGTACTAAAAGAATAGGAAAAGAAAGTGACATATAAGACTAATATAAGAGGAAGCTGCAATTAGCTAGAAAGGGAGACAGGGCTAAGGCATAATTCATGTCGAATCTTCCTTAAAATGGCTTAATTGAACACAAATCGCTTGGTTTAATCAATATATAAGGAAAATGGCATAGAATGTGCTGTTGTCGCATGAATAGGAATAGGTTGTTTTAGAATCCGGTTAAGGAAAAAAAGACAAAGATCACCTACTCTTCAAGAAAAGATTAATTTAAAAAAAAAAAAAAAAAATTCTTACTCACAAAAATAAAATCACCAAAATAAGAATATGTTAATTTGATAGGAAATAGTTTCGAAACAAAATTTTTGTAAGTTTTAAAAATTAAAATAGATACCAAGTAAAGAACTTATAAGTTTATAACACTCTCACATTAATGGGTAGTGGGTCAATTTGGTTCCCTATGCCACTACTGACCTCTATTCCTTCCAAAATTTGACGACTTGCAAACTTTGATTCAAATTGCCATGTTGATCATCTTGTTCTTTAACAGCCTAAGATTTGGTTCAGATTGCTCTATTTGATTATTATAAGTAGCATGAGCTTTCCGCAGCTTGTTTTACAGGTAAAGATTCATGGTCGGTCAAATGATTTATTTGGTTATCTTTTGGAAAGAAAGATGATATAAAGGGAGTGTCTGTTTGTCACCTAAAGTGGGGTTGAGTTGAATTCCTGAGAACAGCTGGTTTCTTCTTAGAATGGTGGACAAGCTTGGTCAGTTCACCCCCCCCCCTTAAATTTTGTGGGCACAGCTGACCACAAGACACGTGTCCTCCTGAATATTTCCCCTCTGCCCAACTTGAAGGCCTGTTTGGTTACTGCTTATGAAGACTATTTTTTGTTATAAAAAATACGGAAAACATAAAAACATGTTCGGTTCCTTCTCACCTGATGGGCAATTATTTTTACTTGGCTGCACAGAAAGTAGGGGAGAAAGGAATGGAGTTTGGAATTTTTCTCCAGCCATTCTATGCTGAGGAAGATGACAATACTTAATGGTCTGTCCATTGACCAGGAACCCTACCTTTCACCACCCCATACAAAACACAACAAGACCTGTCCCCAAGAATCTTTTCCCAGTCAAAGAGGCTTTTTCTCATGAGCTTTGACCAAATTATCAGTTCTGTTTTGGTTTTTTGAACGTTGGTTCTTGGATGGGTCCTGCATCTATCCATCATAATAAATATAAGAATAACAATAAAGCAGGTTCAATGTGAAGTACTGGCATTTCTCTGACTACCCTCTTATCATCTAAAGCTTTAAACATCAATTTAGAAAGTTAGAGTAACCAGGTCCTTAAGAACAATGGTGATCAAATTCTAACTTACACTAAGAGGAAAAAGGGTCAGTTAACCAAATGAAACTACAGGGAGGCAGTACCATGTTCAAGGAGCTTCACTTCATTTGTGTAAGCCTCTTGAAAACTAGATAGAGCATGAAAATATGAAAACTTTGGACTATGAAGACATATTATATTTTACACATCAAACACCCCATTAGAGAGTTTGTTATCAGCAAGCAAACTAATAGTAGAGATCACAGAGACATCACTCTTCATAAAGCCTAAAGATTAACCTAGCCTCAAACTGGGACTAACAGTGAGCATATTACTTGGACTCAAGTGCAAACCTAGGATAGGACATTACACGGCCAAGAAACTTCACCTAGGTACAACAGTTTTTTCTTATCAGAATTCTCCCAATTCATCATGTTTTATCCCATCTGTTTGTCCATGCCATTTAAGAGATGCAGCGGAATGGGAATAAGCACATGAAGCCTGAGGATTTAGTAATTCAGTTACCGTAAATTCATCTTATCTCATCAGCTGGTCCATGCTTTCAACAAACGAGAGAAGACCTTAGTGACGGAGCAGTGGGGAGATGAGTGCATGATGCCAGGGAATCACTGATTCAGTTACCACTAAATCAAGCTGATCAAATTCACCAAGGCCAATTGTTCGGTTCCGCTTGTTGTGAATGCCCGAGATCCTATACCCAGATGCTCCTCCAGCCCTCTTCACTTCAGCTGTCTTGTATTGAATGTCTTTTGCTTCATGCCCAAGGCAAAGAGAAGAATCTGACAGCATAAACAGCCTTCCCAAGCTTGCCTCTGCACAATCAGGCAGAAATATGGTTTATATAAAAAATTTTATGATCAAGATGGAAAGTTGCCAAAATTAAGGAAACTTTAAATACCATTTTGAATTGCATTTATGGTGGATACATTGGCTGAAAGATCCAATGTGTAACTTTCTTGCGCAGTGAGGGGCAGCAATGATGAATGCAAAGCTAGGCATTGAGGGAACAGGAGTTGAGTTCCAGGGCGTTGGGATCATCAGTGTTACCAAAAAAGAAAACCACCAAAATGCAGCAAGATGTTGATGGTTGCAACCCAAAGGGAGGTAAAAGATGATGCGCATGTGGAATTGAGGTGACTGGGGCATCACAAATAACACGTGGTCCAGTGCCAAAGCTGATGTCTTGATTCCTATTCATAAAAGTAGGGAAAGAGCTTTCGCCTTCACCCAAGAGTTCATAACTTTGGTTTTCACGTTCACTTGGTTCCTTGGAAAATTGTGCATGGTCTCTAATCCATGAGTGATCTACAAAAGGAGACAATCAGAAGCATGTATGAGGATAGGGAAGGAGGTTCTTCAAAACAGTGGAGAACATGAAAATCTGATTTAACCAATTTAAAATCAATTAGGAAAAGTTACAAGAAATTTTAGGTGAAATAACTTAATTCTGTGGCATACCAACCACAGTTAACTGCAAAAATGACTTGTCTCAATTTATACAGAAGATAGATTATTGCAGCAAACACGATCCCATACAACATTATCAAAGACTAACCATGGCTGCTCACTGTTGTTTCTAAAACAACATAAGCAATTATAAAGAAAGAAGGTACTGACATGATCAAAATAGTTACAATGCAAACAACAGTTTGAATAAGACTATACCCAATTAAGACAAATTCCAGGGCCTTCTCTCGATTCAACAACTCAGCCACTTCATGAATTGGGAAATTCTTCTAGCATTTCTGTTTAGTTTTGTACTCTGTGCATTAATGTCAATGGGTTTGCACCCTTCCTTTGATGCTTATGGTAAGAACCAAAGTAATTAAAATTTTGTAAACATTTTCATCAAATTGTTCTCATTCACAACATGCCCCACCAGTATCCAGAATAGGACAACTGATTGGTAATAGATACTATGAATAAATATTCCTGTAAACAGTAGTATCCAACCTACCAAGAACCTCCTGAGCCGTTAGCCTTTGAGAAGGATCTGTACAAAGCATTCGCCTAATTAATTCCTTAGAAGAAGCAGATATCCGGTCCCAAGGATCAGATGGAAACCGTAGATCAGCTGCCCTAACAGCATCAAATATCCTTGACTCAGTCTTTCCCCAAAATGGTGGCATCCCACTAAGAAGAATATAGAGAATAACTCCCGCACTCCATACATCAGCAGCCTGGCTATAACCCCAGCTAGTACCTCAGGAGCTATGTAAAATGGACTCCCAACAGTCCCATACAAACGCTGCCCTGTATTAACAAAACCCAATTGTTTAAAATATTTCAGAATTCAAATTTTAGATCAGATAGCAATTAAAATTGGAAGGAAGAGAAACAAATGCCTTTACCAGGCTTGATGTAGGTTGCAAGACCAAAATCAGCCAATTTAATTGGCGAAGATGATGCTTTTGTGGCCAACAGGATGTTCTCAGGCTTCAGATCTCTATGAACAATACCTTTATCATGACAATACATCACCACTTCCATCAATTGCCTAAAGAGAACCCTAGCCTCAGCTTCAGAGAACCTTCCATGCTTCTAACTGGTGAAAGAGTTCTCCACCAGCACAAAGCTCCATAAATCAAATGAACATAATCTTCTTCCTCATAAACTGCTTCTCAGATCGAACATTCAAGCTCCTGCCAACTTGGTCATTATTTCAATCTCAAGTTTCACACTCCGCACATCGTCCTGAGTGACCAACCTGTCTTTGGCAATTGACTTGCATGCCAACACCTCTCCAGCTAACTTATCAGAGCAGATCCTAATAACACCAAACTGTCCCCAACCTAACTGCTCCCCAAGAACAAATCGGTCTTTCAAATTTGAAGTCTGGTCTGTGTCCAATATGGTTTCCTTCAAGCTTTCAACTTTGTAACAATGAGGGACTGTGGTTGATGATTCACAGCTGCTGTTGCTCTTGGCAACAGCCATACCAATTTCCCGGACCCAATTGCTCCAGAAGTAACAAACAAGATCCCGTATTAGGATTCTTGCAATATATCACAGCTTTTTCCAAAGAAGTCTTCCAACAAATGGGAATGCTGATCTTTTCTTAAATACCCATTTGCAAGAACCACACTTAGGTCAAACCACTGAAAGAAGGTTCTCGTAACTAGTAGTTGAACCTTTAAGGGTTTGCTACCACATAACCCAACAATCTATGGCAGATGTGGACATATATTGAAAAAAAATAAAACCCAACAAAAGAAAATTCAAACCCTACACCGGGACTTTCTTTGATCTCTGCTGAATCACCAGGATCTGAAACAAAATTAAATTTACCAAATTTAGAGCTATAGTTCAATACCAAACACTACACCTGCTTCAACTTCAATCAAATTATTATTAAAAAAAAGAAAACTTATTAGAGAAATTCTCTGGCAGGTCATATTTTATTAAAATAATTATTTGAACTAAACAAGATTCATCTCAAGCTCACAACATAATTCAAATTCAATACCCAAAAAAAGGCATCAACTTACTGAGGAAGATCCACCAGATAACCTAAATCACAAACCCTAATCACAATTAATTAAAAATAAATAAAAATAAAAGGCATGCTAACCTTCGGATCACCTCAGAACAACAAAGCCATTCACGACCAATAAAAAATTAACAAAAACCCATTGGAACTAAACTCAGAAAAACGACAACCCAGATCCAAAATTCTTACAAAATCAAAGGAAAACAATGCAAACATGTTAAGCCATACTGACATAATATCCACAAGCAACAACAAGACCGATAAAACCCATTCAAGTTCAGCTCAGTAAAAGACAACCCAGATCCAATCTTCACACGAAAACAAACAAGAAAACATCATAACAACCAAAACCCACATTTCCAAAAACGAACACAAAAAAAAATAGTGATAGAAAGAAAAACCTTAAGAAAAACAGAGAGAGGGAGAGACACACACACACACAGAAGATAAGAATTAAAAGAAATGAAGAATGAGAAGTCCGGGTTGGTGGAGTAGCTGCTCCTCCTCCAACCAAAGGGCCTCTCTGGTGGGGCTCCCTTCTGGTCTCTCTCCCGTCTGTTCCCTCTCTTATGTTGTTTTGTTCCGAAAGCTCCTACGGACATGAAAACATACTCTAATTTAGTTCACTCTAATTTAGTTCACTCTAATTTTGCCCCTTCTGTTTTTCAAATAATTGTGCACTCGCTCGTGTATAAAATATCCGTGGTACTCTCTCTATAAATAAAAAAAAGGCCTGTGATACTCTTGCTCCTTCGTATTGGGTTTTATCATTTGAAATGTTGGCGGTTGGGGACGCCCCACTTTGTATATTCCTCCTTAAAAGTATCACTTAAGCATGCTTTTAAAACTTTAAAATAGCTGAATATAAATTTTATGTATTTATAAATCTTAAAAATATTTAATACTTATCTGGAGTGAATCAACCCTAAAATCTTTCTTGCTAAATTTCTTTCAAGTAGCTTATGAACGCATTTTTCGGTCCTTCTTAACCTGAAATCACACCTCTACTCTTCTTTTCATCTCTTTCTATTTCAATTAAATGGTTATTCCACATAAATCTGCGCTTATTCGCTTTTGCTTTTTTTCGCGATTTAGTCATCGGTTTGAAAATAAGACGCCACGCTGACACGTCGTTTTAATACCGCCGCAAGGATTGTTATCACCTCAGATACTACTGATTACATCGCCTTAAGACGACGCAGCGATCATGGCTGCCTCAACATCGACGCTTTCGATTTTCGTCGTCACAGACAACGCTTATTTGTTTCGACGATTCAGATGAAGAAAGATATAATGCAGCTATAGCATACAAATCAAATCAACGTTAATCAATACGCCGCAGAACTATAAATTATGCAGACTTGGGGCTATAAATTTTAATATCAAATACGTGAGCGCTAACTATCGAACGATAAGACTTCTCAATCGATTCATTACGATTAACCTGATGTTTTTTCATTTGCTATTTTTACGATTTTTGATTATACGTTTTATCGATCTATCAGCACTAATCAACAAATTATTTTTCTCTCTTCAAAAATCTTAAAATTTATTCATAAAACACTAACGGTGCCTCGATCAACTAAGAAGCATTGATGGGGCTGTGAGGGAAAAACAAACCCTTATATTTCAAAGTTAGGAATAAATTTCGAGTTTCTATTATCGACGATCAATAAGTACATATCCAATCAAATTTCCCCGCTCCAAAAAATACGAAAAACGCTTAAAAGGATTTTAAACTCCATCTAGCACGCCAACATGACCTCCACCCACTGTGTCTAATGATCGCACTTATTATATATAAGATAAACTTTTTTTTATATTCTCTTATTATTTATTTATTCATAATCCCTTTATAATATTTTGTTTTATTTTTATTTTACATTATAACTTATAATAATTTTAAATCAAATATTAATTTGAAAAGGAAAAGAAATAAAATAATATCATTTAAAAATTTAAAATTATAATATATAATATTTTGAATCTCCTCATTGTCTACATAATATTTATAATAATAAAAAAAAAATAAATAATATCTCTTTAATATAATAATATTCGAATAATATATTAAATATAACATATTTAATTTAATAATTACTAATATATTTTATTTTAATCTACCTTAATTAAAGATATTTAATCATTTCTCATCATTTATATAATTAAAATATGAAAAATTTAATCGAATCGGGATATTTTTGTAAAATATCCACCGATATTTTACCGATATTTCCACATTCCGTAAAATCCACTACCGATATATCCGTATTATCGATATTTTTATCCTGTTTCAAAGTGAATAGATGTAAAAAAAAATCATAATAGTAAATTTGGAGTAAGTTAGATAAAATTCTATATTATTATAATGAGGAAATGAGAGAAGATTAACATATACATATATATATATATATATATATATATATATATATATATATATATATATATATATATATATAAGAAAAGAAAAATTTTATTTAATAAAATGAATCATGATAATGTTAAAGAGTACTTATAATACTTATTATTTAACAATTTAAATGATAATATAATTTTATGAGTCAATGAGGTCTAGCTCAATGGTTAAAAGTTGGACATAGCACAAGGCATGGATTAGGTTTGAGTTTTCATGAGAACAAAATACTACAAATATCAGAATGTAAAATTTATCGGGGACGTAAAAAAATTATACTTAAATTATCGGACTAATAACTTATTACTTCTATTTTTTTAAATATCCACTGATAAATTACCCAACTATATCCCGAGACTTTTTTTTTCCAACCGATGTAGGTATTTTGCATATATTTTCGATTTTAAAAATAAAGGCTTGTCTTGGCAGCTTGACTCAAGTGGTAAAAGTGATGGAGTGCACTGAGATCGAACTGTAGCAATATACACAACAACGTAATATACATGAAAAATTAATGATTGGTTGTTACGACAATGATTCAAGAGATGTTGCATCAACTGGTAAGACATTGTTATAAGTGTAGCAATAAACTCTTTTATAATGTGTAGCATGTAGAGTTAATTTGTATATGAAGTAAGAAAATAGGAAAGATTATGCGCACACACACGGAGGGGACAGGTTTGTTACAATGATTCAAAGAATTTGGGCCACGCTCACTGTAATGAGCCTGTGATGTAGCGTTGCTTCACTATATATCAATTAGGTTAAACGTTGGACTTAAGTGAAACAAGACTCCCCTTTTCACACAGTTGCCTTCTCCTAACTATATCATAAAGAAACATTAAAATAAGCTCTCCTTATTTCCCATACGCATCTGGGTTTATTATTGACCAATCACTCTAACCCAAGTGGAGTAAGCATATTGCTCACCATCAAGGTTTCATGTTGTAAAAACCCGAAAAAATTGCAAAACAATGTAATTATCGTCAGAAAGTAAAAACTTTAAAACTTATAAATTTATCTAGATCTCAACGACGATGCTGGATACGCCGAATGTCTCGCAGTAAATCTAGGGCGCACAAATGAATTTCGCAATTCGGTATTAGTCGAAATTTCACGTATTTCGGCGAACGGAAGAAATAATGGAATGACATTCGACATGATGAACTCAGGCCATGTGGCACTAGAGAGGGACACTTGGCAAGATGGTGGAAGCTATGTCATGCCACTCTACGCATGAGCATGGTAGTGGGTGGAATAGAGTAGATGGAGAAATCACATGGCCTAGTAATGGCCATGTGTCAAACCAATTTGGGAGTGGTGTCCTACACCTAACCTAAACAGTTTGGTGGGTGATGAGGAGGAGGAAATCAGTTCGTAGAGGGGAGAAGAGAGGAAGGAAAGAAAGAAAGAAAGGAAGAAAAGAAGAAAAGAAGAAAGAAATAAAGGAGAAAAGGAAGGAAGAAATGAAAGAAGAAAAGGAAGAGGTAGCTTACACTCTAAGAGGTAGGTTCTTCTCCTACTTGGGATATCCTTGTCTAGGGGTCATTCAATGATCATGGAGCTTAGCCCTAACATTATGGCTGGTTCGTAAAACAGCTTTGGAACAATTTCAGGTGAGTTTTGGGTCCATTTGTCTCGAAAATCCTCAGCCTTCGAGTAAGTAGGTTGAACCTCCTCGAAAATGTGTATGGTGCTGATTCTACGGGCCATCGCTTTTCTCCTCGTTAGAAAACCCGGAAAAAAATCCGCCTGCATGTCCTATTCGTTGATAACATGCCGCTTTTGTATGAAAAATGGTAATGATCGCGATGCTGTTTTTCCGAGCTGGGCAACCTAGAAAAAATTTAGTTTGCATGACTTAGACTTGTCTCAATAACATAACAGCAGAACACTCGTTGAATATGCATGTCGGTTTTCCGGTTAGAAAACTAGAAAAAAAAAATTCAAGCTGTATGTCCTATTCTTAGTCGATAACATGTTGTTTTTTGTATGAAAATGGTAGTGATCAGATGTCGTTTTTCCGAGTTAAAATTTGGAAACAAAATTCCAGTTTGCATGACTTAGATTTTTGTCTCAATAACATGTAGTTTTGTGAAAACACTGTTGGAATATGCATGTTGTTTTCTGGTTAGAAAACTAGAAAAAAAAATCCAGTTTGCATGCTTTTTCTTGGTTGATAACATGTAGTTTTGGTGTAAAAAATGGTAAAAATGTATGCTGTTTTTCTAAGCTTGAAATCTGGAAAAAAAATTCTAGATTTGCATGTTCATTTTTCTTGGTGGATTACATGCAGTTTATGTGTGAGAAGCAGAGGTCACATATTTTTTTTTCTGCTAGAAAGTCGGAAAGAAAAATCCGCTTATGTTTACCTTCTTAGTTGATAACACGCAAATTTCAGGTGAATACAAAGGTTAATATTAGTGCATCTTGTTTTCCTGAGCTAGAGATATGGAAAAAATTCTAGTTTGTATGGTTAATTTTTTGTTTGAAAATCCACATGCGCTTTATGAAAGTAATATTGGTATATGCATGCATGAAATATAAGTAAATAATATGCGTAGTATCAGCATCTCACGCGGCATGAGGACACTGTGTATATCTGTGTGAGTGCACTATAAGACTCCAAGAAAAATTCCACCCTCTGGAAAAAGCGGCAAAATTTGTAATTTCTAAAAGTCCAAGTTTTTCTAGATCCCTGATGACGAAACTGATTTCGCCTTGGGATCGCCTCGGGTGAAATCTAGAAGCACAAGTCGACTTCGTGAATTCCGGCATACGTAATTTCAACGCTTCGATAAGACCGAGTATCTGGGCGTCAGAAAACGACATGTGATGTGACGAAGTCACTTATAACATGTACCATGTGACATGAGCTGCATGAGTGTAAAATTGATGGAAACGGACTACGGCGAAGGCCAAATGTCAAAATTCAAGAGCGAGGACATGATTAGTATTATCGAATTTGATTAAATGATAATAAGACGAAATACAGAATGTTGTTATCTCCTACCTTTAAATAAAAGAACAAAACGCGTGAAAGGAAAACTGACATAAGTGAGCTTTTAGGTTGTGGTTTTTAGAGAGAGAGTTATGGACTTCTCTCTAGGTTTCCTGGGTGATCTCGACCGTCTTAATTCTTCGAGCAAGAAGGAAAGCTCATTTATCGCAGCTGAGGCCTACGCTGGCTCCTGGCTTTTGAGAAGTTTCGACAAACTCCGAGAGGTAGGGGTTTCATCCTACTTGAAGTTACACTTTGTTTAAGTGTTTTGTGGATGTTTCTGGTTGGCTCCGAGGGCCTGAATCTGCTGCTTCGATCGATCCCAAAACTCGGGACCGACCGTGGGAATTTGTGAGCCCATTTCGACAGCTCGACAAGGTACCGAACTGCTCGTCCGCTTGGTCGCGGCTTTGCGGCTATAAATCATGTGTTGGTTTGTATGAGACCGGAAATGACCATGAAATTTGGGTTCACAAACTTGAATAGTGTTCACTAAATATTTTTGTGAAATAATGTGTTTGGTTGAGTAATTCAAATCAAATAATTGTTTCAGGTTGTAAATTAGCCCATATGAGCTAATTTTTGGTGAAATTGATGATGAATGTGCCTAACATGTTTTATGTGCTTTAGTTATGTAAATATATGCATGATTATATATTTGCATGTGTGATATGAATTGTGTTGAAATGGCATAATGCATTTCATATGCACGAGGTAACTCCAGGGAATTTAGGTGTGAGTGCATGACATGGATTTTCCGAAAGCGAACATAGTTGCGGTAAAGGAATTTCACAGATGAATTTCCTGGGAGAACGGGGTCGAGACTCCATCCAACGTATCATTTTACGAGGACCATGACTGCTTTCGTGGGTTCTCCAACACATTCGCTCGAGGGTAGTCCCATATTTTTACCGACATTCGGTAGTGTATTTCTCAATAACAATGTGTGTTTTGTTTTTGCAAGTCGATTATTTTTTCCTATACATGGCTTAGTAAGTGTGAGTGAGTCAGGAGGGACTCGAGACATGGGGTGCATGTAGACATTCAAGTAGTATCACGATTTACTCGAAAGGTGTTTACATCGAGCACTGTGATACGCACTTGCGCCAAGAAGTAACCCACGTAGCGATTCCACTACTCGGGCATTAAACACCCCGTCGAGGGAATTACATTATTTCAGGTATAGGAGCGTGACGAGGAGACTACTTTCATCCTAGAGGCCGATATCGAAAAAAGCCTGAATAGAGTGGCTTCGTGTGTTTTAGTTGGATACATGTATTAGAACGTTTTGAACTTTTAATATATGTTGTAGAAGAGTAAATTATTAACTCTTGAAACTATGGTACATAGTTGATGTATATTGATGAGTATTGTCGTATGAGCCCAAGTGGCTGTTTTTATTCATGTTATATCTTATGATGTTGATTGGGACAGGTTAGGTACCTCGGGTAGAGCTCCCCGTATAAGGGAGACTTTACCCGATTCGTGGAGTCGTGGCCTGCCACCCGACATTCACGAAAGTATTCCGCGGTTGATAGGAAACACAACTGACACCCCGGCTGGGGCGTCACATGCACGACATGGCTTTGAACAAGCAATTTTTATCGGATGGTTGTCCAATAAACATTTTATCGGAGTATGTCCAACAAATATTTAGAAATGGCCCAATGAAAAAATATATCGGGAGGTCAGTCTACAATACATTCCGAGTTTGTCCAAATGAAATATATTGGAGGGTTGTCCATAGTACTATTAGATTCTGTTCAAATGAAATAGATCAGAGGGTTATCCACGGTACCATCGGAGTCTGTCCAAATGAAATATATCGGAGGGTTGTCCACAAGAGATTACCTGAGTCCTATTCCAACCGAAAATATATTGGAAGGTCAGTTCCACCCAGACATCGTATTCTATCCAAATGAGGAAAAAAAAAAAGGAATAATGGAGGGTGGCCCAACATTTTATCGAAGTCTCGTCCAACGAACCTTCAGAGAATTAAAAACAAAAACCTTTTGTTTTAGAATTTTTTTTTCATACATGACCAAATGCATGCTGGGAGCCAGGTGAGACTCGAAAGATGACATTCATGTAGAAATTGCATAATTTTTACTACCGGTATTTAATTTTGTGAACATGGAGACACACGCGCACTCCAAATGCGCTATAGCCCTCGTAGCGATTTCTTTTCTACTGGATTTGCTCACCCCGTCGTGGGAAAACAATTTTTCAGGTACTGGAGGTACGCCGAGCGATGAGGCTTATCTTTAACCTCAGTTGTGAAGAAAAAGGCTAGAAAATGCCTTGTTTGCATTTTGTGATTTTTGGGTTGGAAACCCAGATTTTTTCGTAATATATGGAATAAAAATGTCAGATGAATTTAGTTTTGTAAAAATTAAATACATTTTGGCAAAGCCTCTGGTTTTTCCAAAGTCCTCGTAGTAAAAAGGACTGAACATGCTAGTATAGGTTGTGTGAAATGAAATGAAAAAAAAAAAAATTGTACAAAAAAATGACTCCTCGATTTGAGGTGTCACACATGCAAGACCGCGCTGCTTTTTCTACAAAGATAGCTCCTCCAGAAGTCCTTTGTGTGCTTAATCCATCATCTCCAAAGGTCTTCTACTGCACCTTTTTAAGCACAAAGTTGAGAATCTTTATATTGGCCAAATCTATATTTTTTCCAAAACCGTTTTATATACTTGCCACCACTGGTTGATATACTTCCTTATTCATGGAGCATAATATTTTTTTTTCCAACTGTATTTCTACAAATAAGATCTCATTCCATATTCATCATAATGCAATATCTTCTTCCCATATAAATCTTACCAAGAAAGATCCAATCTTCCTGATTTGATCCACCTAATATTACCTTAACATCCTCCCCTCTCTTTTTCCTTATTAATCTTAGATAATATTGACTCCTTATTTACAGAATATTGGTCCTAAAGCCGGATCTGATTAAATAAGATAAGATGTGTCACATAGCTTGATGCAACATCTCGTGCGACAA
Organism: Tetrastigma voinierianum; assembly: GCA_016808115.1. Taxonomy (NCBI): domain Eukaryota; kingdom Viridiplantae; phylum Streptophyta; class Magnoliopsida; order Vitales; family Vitaceae; genus Tetrastigma; species Tetrastigma voinierianum. Next base: position 22,367 of record JAEQBH010009735.1, on the reverse strand, counting down.
CGGCTGTGATAGTCTCATTAAGCATGTAATTTATTTTTTACGAAGACTATGCCAATTAAATCTCCAATAATACAAAAATAAATAAAAGTCAAAAAAGAAAAAGAAAAAGAAAAATATTAGTTTTGAAAATAACTTTTAGATTTATAAATCTTTATCCCTTTATAATTTATAATTATTTTGCAGGCAATGGTAAAAGTTGATTATGGTTGGATCAAGACCCTTGAAATGTGTTTAACAAGAATAAATTAGAAACCGCGTTAACTCCCTTAAAGATCTTAAAGCATACTATTATAATAGCAGATAAGTCTGAGCATCCTTGGTATTACGCTGCTTTTAACTTGATAGCCAATAATTATTACGATTTATGATCAAATGCTCTTTATTTAACATCCAAGGATTAAAATGATTGTGTATCTTAGTGACTTTTTGCGTACAAAAAATTAGATATCAAGCGACCATGATGTCGAAATTAGTGGAGAAAGATAATTCATTGTTCCACTATCATCAAGTGATTTTTGCATTAAAGAAAAAGAAATGTGTCCTTAAGGCTCAAGTGGTTACCGAATGGGATAGGTTTGATGGAGATATCGTAATTTAAGAACAAAATACTATAAATGATGCACGTAAAATAAGACAAAATTAGAAAAAGAAAAGAAAAGTAAAACATAAAAAGTCACATCTTTTGATCAAATAGTCCATAATATGCTATGTCAATACATTAACCATTTTTTTAGAAATTATCCTAATTAGAGTTGGCAATTCCAAAGAACGGGCTGGGTTGGATTGGGTGGGGCCAAAATCATGATGAATTAAATTTGGTACGGTTTTTTTGGGCCAAAACAATAAATTTCAACTCGACCCTAACGGACCTGACGGGGCCAAATGCCTTATGTTAAGAAAATACCACAAATCAGGTCGTCACCTGGCCCAATTTTTTTAAGCCAATAAATTAACAACTCAGCTCAACCCTAATTTTGGGTGAATCGGGCTAACCTAACGGACAAGACTTAAATTGCCACCTCTATCCTTAATGTCATCTAATCATTATAAAGGTTTCCTAATGACCATTTCATTATGCAATAATTAAATTTAAATTTGGATGCAATCTGCCCCTAAGGCCGGCTCAAGTAGTAAAGAGTACGGGGGCGGCAGGGAGTACTCGAGTCTCTCGTGGTAATAAAATACTATACTGGATGAATACAGCTTTAATGATAGCAAAAAAAGTCTAATGTTGGAAAATGTTTTTTGACAGTTATTTCACATTCAAATAATTATTTTTATTTAAACTTAATTTATAATTACCTCATTGTCGTACCATTTCACCTATAATTTAGTTTTTTTTATTAAACTTTAATTTCAATGTAATAAACTGTTCCCATTGAAACTCGAACCTGAGACATCCCTCCTTATGCCCCATACCTATTTGAAACGATAAGTCCTTTACCACTTGAGTTAGACATAATGAACTACCTATAGTTTAAAGCTTCATTGATATCATCAATTTTAGAATTGCTTTAAAATTAGAGATTTGCTATAAACATAATATCATCATTTAGTTAAGGCCTACTAGTAATCTTGTAAATTATTATTATAGTTAAATTTTAATATTAATTCAACTTTAATAATAGTTTTACATTCAATTTAATTTAAATTTACTATTTATATATGATCACTACTATTACAATTAAAATTATAAATACAGTTCAAAATTTAAATTTTGCTTATTTTTTCAATTTAGGAATTATTACATAATCAATTGTTCAACTGAAATATTAGTTTGACATTTAATTTAGTTGAATATAATTTTGTATTAGTTGTCATATTTCAAATGTGAAAGATAAAAAACTGTTTGTTTTGACAGTGATCTATCAATTGTTACATCAAGTGATGCACCGCTTATCCGGATCGTGAGACCTACCAAGATATGTATCATCAACAAAAATTAGGAAAATTAAAATACAAGAGATATAAGAAGATAAATCATCACACATGCAAGGACACAAGAGATTGGTCATACGGTTCGGTCAAGCCTACATCCTCAGAGCTGAGCCCAAATGCAAAAGATTCCACTATTTCTCAATTATGTTACATTTGGTCTTACATGAGACAAGACTCCCCCTTTCTTCAAAGCATTTTTTTACCTAATTATCTCATAATGAAACATAGAATGAGATCCCATCATTGCCCCAACAACATTTAGGGTCTCACAAGCCCAAAATTCCCATAAACTCATATATAGATAAGCATAAAACTCAATGCCCATGGAAACTCCTCTTCTTTTGAATCTTAAACTTTAGCTCTAGTATGGTCTAAAAGGACCCCTTGAAATGTCTTCTAGTCCCTTTTTTATTCTTGGGTTTCAATATCTCTTTGAATATTCTCCTTGATTTGCAAGCTGATCTCTAATCCGTGTTTATAGAAGATTCTCTTGATTGTTGCACTTTTTCAAATCTATCTCAATATCCCAACTATAAGATCTTGATTTTATTCCATAAATATCATAATGGAATATCTTTCTCCTATATAAATCTCATCAAATCTGATCGAATCTTCTAGATTTGATTTGCAAAATATCATCTCCTAGTCTTCCTTATCTGTCTCAGAGAATATCAACTCATGGTCTACAAAATATTTGCTCTAAAATTCGTTGAGACTAAAATGGAAAGTTTTGCCTCCCATCTTGATCTACCATCTCAAGATCTTCCTGTTATGATAGTGAGTTTTACTGTTGAAAACATGCGAGCGAATTTTTACCTAAGACCATGACAATAAATATTCCAACACCCACCCGTTGATTTAACAGTGACATATACAAACTTATGACGCACACAAGGACTATTGTCTATCCACCCAAGAATCCGGCGCCAAAAACTTGTAAAGTGACCAAATAATGTATATGTGAAAATATGGCCAAGGGAGTGAATGTGGTAAATACTCAAAAACTGATTTGAAACAAAAGTAAGTATACTCAAAAACTGAAATGAAAAGTATTACCAACACTCAACCCCTTTCCGCAAGTGCACGGTCATACAGCACAAAGTGGACTCTAGGAGTCCTGACATCGCACTCCACGAGGATCGATGCTCTCTAATCGAATCTGATCACCCCGATTACAAGGGCTCCTTCACTATTTAGCGACTCAAGTAGATACGTCGACAAAATCAATTTAATTGAAACAAAAACTGATTTAAAACTAATCCTAAAAATCTACCAAATAAACAACTACTTAATTCTAAAAGGTATGAAGAGAGTCACTAGGGATGGGGATAATTATTTATAAAACAGTTTGCATTTCCTTGAAAGTGCAACATTTGTGAGTTGAATGCTGGATTTGTCCAAGAGCAATGTAGTATAGCTTGGATTTCTCCATACACCATACATTTCACTAGTTAGAGATCCATATTCCTTTTCAAGACAAATGGGTCTAAATAGCTACTTGTAAAATTTGGCACTCTTTAAGATTTGATTGTTTTTCTTTCCAATACTTCTCACAACTATTCTTAGGACTCAAGAATTCTTCGCTTCCCATAGACGTGGATAATGCGTTTCCTCCAATGTAATTGGTATCTCGTCCTTCAAATCTAATAAAATTTTCTATCTCCTTGATTAGATCTCATAACTGGGATCAAGATCCTTTCATCGACTAAGGAGAAACCTCCGATCAACTAAATCGATACATCATCTAATTAATCCTCACACCATGAGTAAATTAGTTGATCTATCAAAGTAATTTTTTCGAGTTCATTAGTTCCAAGATATTAGTCTAGCATACCCTAAGTTACCGCTCTTACTCTCAGAATCTCCATCTCTCGTGTCACCAGGGCCTCCCGGAAATCGAGCAAAGATACGCCTTTGCGGGCATATAGTTACTAATATTCAATACCCATTATACGAACTATACCACTATATAAATTCAAGCCAAACCCACAAAATAACCGAAAAATCGCAAATCCGAATGTTTAACAATTAATCCCCAACCCTGTAGGGTGTTTAATGTTCCACATCGATTTCAATCATCACTAATCAAACAAAAAGTAAGAAACAAAGTACGCAAGAAATCAAGAGAAAGAAGAGGAAAACCCAGATTTGAGCTTAAATCTTCACCTCAACAGTAAATAAATTGAATATCTGAGTACAACACCAAAATCTCTTCAATAGAAATAAAAATCTACTCGAAAACTATTCTAAGATCTATTAAAAATAAAAATCTGCAGCAAAAACTAAGAAAATGAGCAGTTTAGAGAGAGAGAGTCCATGAGAGAGAGAAAAATCCGCATTTTAGCTTCAATTCGGTCTGAACCTTATGGAAATCTGAATCTCTATTATACAAGACCGAAATCTCTTCAATAGAAACAAAACTGGGCTTTTAAACTGCTCTCAAATCCCAAAAAATCTACGTAAAAAACTCGGAAAATGGCGCCTAGAGAGAGAAACCCTAAGAGAGGCTGCCTCCAATCTTCCCGCTTGCCTCTTTACCTAAAAAACGAAGTATATATGGTCATAGTGAAATGGGCTTGAAATTAGGTCAAAACTCAATTTTCTACTTTTTCAAGTCACAGAATAAGCTTCGTCAATGCATAATAGTCGCGACAATTCCGCGCCGCATAAGTTCGCGATATCGTCTTTCGTTGTGCCTTGCGTCGCTAACATGTTCGCTGACATCGCTTGTTCCTTGGTTGCTTTCTTACGTCAGCGACATCGGGCCGCGACATCACCGCTCCTTCGTTGCTCCTATGTCACGCATTACAAGTTCGCTGACATCATTGCCTCGCGCTGCCTCTCTATGGCACGCGATTAATCGGGTCGCGACACCGCTTCGTGACAACAACCGCTTTTTTCTTTCTCCAACTGTCGGGCCATAACTCTCTGCTTTAACTCTGATCATGCATAGTACTGCAAAGCTCTTCAATCGTAATGCAACCATGATGAATTTGAACCATTTGTTGTTCCATATGGTACAGAAAATTAATCTTCCCAGTAGCGCCTGTGAGACTCCCTGCGCTGACTCTTTGGAAATATATTGCTCATTTCTTGCCAAATCACTTGCTTTTCATCAATAATCCTACAAACCAAGTTTAGAGGAATTTTATGAGTTTTACATGAATATGGATATAAATGCACAAATAACATGTGAAATGAACTCAAAACATAGATGAGTTTTGGCACTCATCAAACACCCTAAAACTTGAAGTTTTGGCTTGTCCTCGCTAAAGAAAAAGAGTTAGTTGCTTGTCCCCAAGCAATGGAAGAGAAGAGTTCATTTCACCCTTTTTATTTAACCAAAACCGAGTAATCACGCTTTGCAAGGTGTATGTGATATGTGTCTCAAGAATCACTGATTCGTGCCATAGTAGGCTGAGCTGAATCAACAATATTTATATACCTAAGTTCCTCCTACTGCCGTAGTCAAGCTACCGCAAAGATAAAGGGTTCAGTGGCCGAACACGGATGGTTTTCATCCTAGAAATGGTTTGCATAAGTGCACGGTTGCAAGGCTTTCTTTACTGACTTTTGGAATTGTGTTTCAAAAATGCGGGAATGGTTTGAAAACTGAAAATTGTAAAACCTAAAGTTAAAGTGTGAAAAGTTAACTTGAAGACGGTTACTAACTTGGTTGTGGCAAACAAGTGTCCCCGGTTTTATCCTCGCCGCTATGACATGCAAACATATAGTCCATGGTATAACCTGATCTATATTTAACTAGCAAACCTCACCCATGAAACATCTCCTATTTGAGTTAAAATGCATAGCATGCAAGCATGGCCCCTTTTAGTTTAAACCCTAACATTCAATTATCATTTTTGGGAGGCTCAGAAGACCATCTAAAGAACAACAAGGCATCTCTGACCCGAAAGCACCGCATCCTAAAGCATGGAGAATATTGGCCAAATAATAACAAGAATGTTATTTAACCCTAATTTGAAGAACCCTTAACATGCATAAAATATTATCTTGTAGGCTCGTAAACCATCTAAAGAACAAATGTACCCTAAAGCATGGAGAGTATTGGCCAAATCAATAACATCCCATGTTATGCAACTAAGTTTTGAGAATAAGAGCCATAAATACATTACCCGTAGCTTTTAATACAAGAGAACAACATGCATATGCCCCACCACCAAGCTAGCTTCCTTCCTCTTCAAAGAAAGGAGGCTTAGCCAAGCATCTCTTGAGTTGTCATCCTCAAGAGGTGTGTTTGGCAGCCAAGAAAGGGAGAGAAAGAAGAGAGAGAAGAGAGAAAAGAAATAAAAGCAAGACCTAAAAAAAACTTTATTTACAAAAGCAGTAAAAGAAAATAACTTTACAAATCAACAAAAAACTCTCAGATTCACCTCTCTATCCTCCTCCCTTATTACAAGACATGAGGGGTATTTATAAGCCTCCTCAAAGTATGAAACTACCAAAAACCCTAATAACTAGCTAAGTTATAGGACAATTGGGTAATAAACCAAGTTCGAAGGCTACGTGATTAATTACGTAGGATGACAAGGCCCCGTAAATTTCGCTGAGGTGAGAATTTCGCTTAATTAGCGACTTGGCAAGGGTTAGCGAATTTGGCAATGGCTTAGCCGAAATTGGCAAGGCTTTTAGCTGACTGGCAATGTCGAAATTTTCATGGCTAGCGAAATTTCGCTAAGCCAGCGAAATTGCTCGAGTAGCTTAATTTCGCAAATGCACAAAGGTAAGTCATAGCGAATTTCGCACTCAGGCCGAGATTGCGAACAGCCATGAAGTCGTCGCGAAACGCTTAAGATTGCTAATTGATTGCGAAATCTCGCGCATTGTCGTTTCCTCCCATCCTATCTTCAACTCGCATCTCATTTCTTCACCTCGCTTTGTTTTTACACGATTCATTATTGATGGTCGAGATTAAACTTCCAACCTCAGCGTATCGATCATTTGCATTGAGGTTGAAGTCCAAATGTGTATAAAAGTCTACAAACAACCAAAAACACCCCTGCTGGTATAAGTGTTACTAAGGTAACATGAACACTCAATTGGGATATATGACATGATTAATGATCGCAAGTACTAAACCTATCTAATATGTGGTCTAAAATTGCACTTTGGAAAGCACTAATCAATCACCCTTACAAGGAATATAGAAAATATGATCAAGATAATTTATTCATTTTAATAGTGAATTAATCTCATAATAGACAAATTTAGATCATGGTTCTCACTAGTGTGTGTGTGTGTGTGTGGTCTTCCCCTATCCAAACAATTGCAAGCTGGGGATGAGCTTTCTATGAGAATTGAGATAAGTATGGATCTCCTAAGATAATTTATTTAGGCCTGATAGGCTTGTGTGTGTGTGTGTGTGTAGTTGTTTGTTCTTATCACTTCCACTAATGTAGGCACACACAACTCTCAAGATCAAGTAGGTCTTTATGTTTGTAATGTAAGGCTTGCAAGGTAGTTTAGTAGTCATTTTAGGCTAAAACTTACCTAAACATACATATTTTTCGTACACGCCTCCTACTCCATCCCGATTCTACCATCAGCATAGTGACACCTCAAACACCCTAAAACTGCTTAGGTGCATCCTTCCATACTCCTCATATCACTCTTTCGCACAAATTCTGCATTCTTCAACAAACATTAAGAAGCCTTTTTCTTTAAGACAAGGTTATTAGAGTAGTGCAATGTCAAACCCCTTAAGCTTACACCAACCCTTAGCGAGCTTTAAATCAATAGCCCCAAACCACCGTCTTAGGGTATTAGTGGGTGTTGAGACACCCTTGTGGGATTTACTTGCTCTAGGGAAGGAAGGCTACGAGGCTAGACTCTCACTCTTCTCACCCTTTTATTGTATTTTTGCTTCTTTACACTCAGAGTATTTTTCTGTTTTTTTTTTTTTTTTTTTTTTGACAACTTACTTTGATTTTCAACTTAACTCATTTCTGTCCACTTGGAGTTATTTTTCCTATGGAAAATAACTCCCCCAAACTTGCTCCTCACCACATTTCTCAATTATATTCAAATCCTCATGTTATGGGTGAGTTTGGTTCTTTATTGAGGGATAGTGATGTATAGGAAGGTTATTGGCTTCAAACTTGGTTTTTTTTTTTTTTATAAACAGAATTTTGGCTCTTTAAGGCTCAACATCTTGGTACTAGAGGAATATGCATATGCATATTAATAGGGTTAGCTTGAAAGGCACAATCTTTCCAAGGATCACGATATCATTTCTCAATCGGTCATGTTGTCTAGGATTTCGCCTCAAGCGATAATAGAACAAAGTTCTAGAACCTATGGAGATCAAAATTAGATGGATTCTCATAAACCCTCTAACCCAAAACCGGTTTCAAGGGTACTTAGTGACCACGTGCATGGATTTTGAGAAACCAATGACTCAATAGCCTATTAAAGAGATAACTCATTAAGCATTAAGTCCTATTATCTCTAATATTGTCCATATGCCAAGGGTTCATTTATGGTCCTTATTGACATCACAACAACTCCAAGCAAAACTCAATTAACTCAATAAACTCTAACTAAAAAAAATATACCAAACTAAGATGTAAGTTATGAAGCATCAAACAAAGTCATTATCCATAAAAGCACCAGAAAATTTCATGCTCAAAGTTGTCATTTTCAACATGTGGGGTGTGACATGATAAACTAACAAAAAAATAAACACCCCCAAACTTGAGATGAACATTGTCCTAAATGTTCAGCAATGAGCAAAGGAAGCAATAAAGTAAAAGAGTAATAAAGAGAGTCGGGAAAGAACTCCCTTGTAGTCTCGGGCCACTTTGAATAGGAACCTGATGATTTAGACATTGACATTGCGTACTACCCTTGATATACTCTTTTGCTTCTTTGGAGCCATGAAAGTGGCTTTGACATTTTCTCAAACACTTGGTGTGCACCAACTTCCTTCACCTCAAATGAGTGAGTTTTGATTCTTCAAAACCTCCTTCAATATATGAAAATCACTCCACAATCAACACGATCCACAAAGAACCCAAAACAAACAATCCAAGCACGTACCCTTTTCTTCCATTGTAACTTCTTGATGCTTGGAATGATGGATGGAAAATCGGGGTTCAACAAAGGTAAGGTTGTGGGTTTGTGATGGGTTTTGAAGCTTGAAGATGATGGAGATGATCGGGGGAGGAAATGTGATTTAGGATTTGAGGGATGGGAGAAGAATTTGAAGTGGTTAGAAGTTACAAGGGCTGAGGGAAAGAGTATGGCAAGATAGAGTATAAAGTGAAAGAAGAAAATGGGTTTTAAAGGTTAAAAAAGCCTTTGTTTTCGTGACCTGCGGAGCCGGGTCACGTCAACAATTCTGCTCAACTCCCCTATTTTTTTATCCAACTTGTTATACTCATATCTCCTTCATTTTAAATTTAATTGGATGTGTAAGGATCATGGAGCTCTTTCAATGTAGAATGTGCTCATGGGCTGAGGTGAACTGTTTGAGCCTCAATCACAGAAAAATCCAGAATGTTCAATGCTGTCCAAAGGTGATGATTTCGAATTTTTTTAGGTTCTCCTTTGCTTTGTCTCTTGCCCATATCACTTGCTATCCTTCAAAAGTCCTTCATGCTTATATATTCCTCTCAAAATTCTCCAATAGCAACTCCTTAATGCTTTCATTCATGCTTAAACTCATCTCTTGTCATCAATTCTCCTCAAGCATGATCATGAACCTTCCAACTTTATATTTCGGGCCTAATTTGGTTCTTTCATCTCAAAACCCGAAATTTGATGTGAACATCTCCACTCCATTTTTTTTTCACACTTCAAGCACTATAATTATATCAACCGGTTTCCAACTTCTTGCCTTCGCTCTTGCAAACTAGTCATGACAATATGTTGGAGTTTCAAACTTATCTTATTCTCAAACACTAACAACAAGCTACAACACTGCTTAGAATTTTCATCCCAACAGTGAAAAAAAAAAAAAAAAAAAATGAAAGAACAAATAAAATAACTAAAAAAATAGAAAAGAAAAGAGAATGGATAGAACTTTATTACCTAGCTTATTGCCTCCCAAGAAGTCGCTTCGCTTTTAGAGTCCAAATAGACTCATTGGAAAGTACTAGTGCTTCCATTTGACCAATCATTCATCTTGGAAAGCACTTCCTCTTCATAACCATTCAAATTCAAGGATGTTTTCTTTCAGACTTAAGAGGGGAAAGAAACTCAAATCTCTTTAATTATGGCTGGTGGTTCAGCCATACTCTCTCAAAAATAGTCCCCCCATGTGAAGTAGATGTAAACACATTTATGCTTAAGGGGACTGCTTCAAACATGGGCCCTTTGATTGGGGCTAGCCGTGTAATTTTCGCACATGGCTCTTTCGCTCCATCAAAGGCAAGTGGTTGGTGAAGATTGAACTTTGCTTTCCTCACCTACAAGCAAGGTGAGCTCCCTGTTGATGTCAATCCATGCTTGGCTTGAGGAAGGCTGGTCTCTTCTTAGTATATGAGAATTTTGTAAATCCCCTCTCAACGCCCCAAGTCACAAAATCGACGGGAAAGTGAATGTGTCAATCTTCACCAAAATGTTTTCAATAGCCATTTGACTTTCCTCTTCAAATTTCAGTTTATCCACTAATGGCTCTTCATCCTCTGGGTTGTTTATGAGTGTCTTGTTCTCAATTAATATTTTCACCTTCTTCCACAAAATGGCGATATGAAATTTCAAGCATTATCGCTTCAAAATGAGCATCCATGCATCTAATGGATTTTTCAAAAGTATTACTAGAGAGGTCCTAGAAAATTGATCCCCTTTAACGCTTACCAAGTCATTCACTCACCTTCAATTTTTTTCAATCTGGAAGACTAGTGTTGACTTGGAAGGTATGTAAACTGAATTTCGTCATGAAGACTACTCATCTTCATACTCTCATCCATGTCGGTAAAATTTCGCCTCCCAAGAAGAAACAACCTCTTTTTCTTTTAAATGTGGGGTTTGAGCTCCCTTGATAAGGCAATACCCTTGTTCCATGAGTGGGTCATTCTGAATTCCTTTTGATTCAAATGATGAATAAGGAAGTCAAGCTTGGCTTCTATGGAGGCAATTCCATCTTCACTTGAATATTCCTCCATGAGTACCTACAAATACGAAGAAAAACAAAAGAAAAGAAAGTACAAAAATACTAATAGTAAAAAAAAATAAAATAAAAAAAACCTAAGAAACAACCTTCCACAACCAAAAATAAAAAAATAAAAAATTGCTCTAAATTAGCAAATCACCCGCTCTTCAAATGCCAACTTCCAACGAGAGTGAACCGCGCCAACCACTCAACTACGCCTCAAAAAACTTGTTGAGTGACCAAAAGACATATACAAATTTATGACATTATTACCAAGGACTATTGTCTAATCCCCGGCAACGGCGCCAAAAACTTGTAAAGTGACCAAATAATGTATTTGTGAAAATATGGGCTGGCGGGAGTGAATGTGGTAAAATACTCAAACCGATTTGAAACAAAAGTAAGTATACTCAAAACTCGAAATGAAAAGTATTACCAACACTCAACCCTTTCCGCAAGTGCACGTCATACAAGTAATAAAGTGGACTCTAGAGTCCCGATATCGCACTCCACGAGATCGAGGTTCTCTCTAATCGAATTTGATCACCCCGACATAAGGGCTCTTCACTATTTAGGGCGACTGCTAGATGTCGAATAAAATCAATTTTTAATTGAAACAAAAACTGATTTAAAACTAATCCTAAAATCTACCAAATAAAACAACTACTTAATTCTAAAAGGTATGAAGAGAGTCACTAGTGGGATGGGGATAATTGTTTACAAAAATGGGCTTGCATTTCCTTGAAAGTGCAACATTTCAGGAGTTGAATGCTGAATTTGTCCAAGAGCAATGTAGTATAGCTTGGATTTCTCCATACACCATACATTTCACTAGTTAGAGATCCATATTCCTTTTCAAGACAAATGGGTCTAAATAGCTACTTGTAAAATTTGGCACTCTTTAAGATTTGATTATTTTTCTTTTTCAATACTTCACAACCATTTCTCAGGACTTAAGAATTCTTGCCCCCATAGACAGGATAATGCAAGCCTTCTCCAATGTAATTGGTATCTCGTCCTTCAAATCTAATAAAATTTTCTATCTCCTTGATTAGATCTTGCTAACACTCTGGATCAAGATCCTTTCATCGTACTGAAGGAGAAACCTCTGACACCAAATTGATACATCATCTAATTAATCCTCACACCATGAGTAAATTAGTACCCATCAAAGTAATTTTTCGTAGTTCATTAGTTCCAAGATATTAGTCTAGCATACTCCCTAAGTTACCGCTCTTACTCTCAGGAATCTCCATCTCTCAGGTCACCTGTAGGCCTCCCTGAAATCGAGCAAAGATACAAATTTCTTTTCAGGGGTATAAGCTACTAATATTCCGAACAATTCATTATATGAACTATACCAATTATATAACTTCAGTTTTCAAACCCACAAAATAATTGAAAAAACTGCAAATCTGAATGTTTAACAATTAATCCCCAACCCTAGAGGGTGTTTAATGTTCCATTACTGGATTTCAATCATCACTAATCAAACAAAAAGTAAGAAAATGAAGAAAGAAATCAAGAGAAAGAAGAGAAAAACCCAGATTCAGCTTAAATCTTCCACCTCAATAAAGAAATAAATTGAATATCCGAGCACAAACACCAAAAATCGGCTCAAAACTATTCTAAGATCTATTAAAAAATAAAAATCATGAAGAAAAACTAAGAAAAATGAGCAAATAGAGAGAGAGTCTTATGAGAGAGAGAAAATCTCAAGATTTTTAGCTTCAATCTTTGTCCGAACCTTAGGAATCAATCTCTATTATACAAGACCGAAATCTCTTCAATAGAAACAAAATCGTCTAAACTCCAGCCCTCAAATCTAAAAGAAATAAAAATCTGGCGTAAAAACCGGAAAATGGGCGCCTGTAGAGAGAAACCCCAAGAGAGAGGCTCTCCAATCTTCCCCGCTTGCCTCTTTACCTAAAAAACAAGTATATATATGGTCCTAGGGTGAAATGGGCTTGAAATTAGGTCAAAAAACTCACTTTTCTACTTTTCAGTTGTCGCAGCGCTTTCCGTCACATACGTGTCGCGACATTACCTGGGTCGCTGGCATAAGTTCGCGACATCGCTTGTTCCCTTTGGTTGCTTCTATGTCGCGACATCGCCGAGACATCAGCTGTTCCTTTGTTGTTTCTTATGTCGCCACATAAGTTCGCTGACATCGCTTGTTCCTTGTGTGCTTCTATGTCGCGGACACCGTCGCGACAATCAAGCCAGACAAAGAACCGCTTTTTTCTTCTCCAACTTGTCAGGGCCATAACTTCTTCGTTAACTCCTGGATTACGTGTGAGTACTGCTTGGAAAGTTTTTTGAATGTAGAATGCAACCATGATGGAATTTGAACCATTTGTTGTTCCATATGGTACAGAAAATTAATCTCCCAGTAGCGCGCCGCGAGACTCTCGCTGACTCTTCTTTGGAAATATATTGCCTATTTCTTGCCAAATCACTCACATCAATAATCCTACAAAAACTAAGTTTATGAAATTTTATTAGTTTTACATGAATATGGATATAAATGCACAAAATATGTGAAATGAACTCAAAACATAGATGAGTTTCAGACTCATCACTACCTCGGGGCAAAATAAACAATATAGGAGAAGCATGTTTTGGAGAGGCTAACAAGATATGCAACCAATTACAAGAAGAGAGCCATCAACAAGCCAATACTTCATTGAAGCAAATGCCACCATGCTACACCATTATGTTGCATCAATAAGAACCACCGATCTTGGATTAGAGAGATGCACCGACAATGGGCCGAGGAGTAAGGAAGAAGGGTGGTAAACTCGTCTGCTGTGATGATGAAAGCACTTTCAACACACTGCTCATTCTCCCCCTTGATTTGCACATTAATCTCCTCTTTGATCTTGTTGATCCTCTTCCTTCGACCAACTCATCTCTAACTCACAAACAAACAGTTAGAGCACCCACGGATCTCACGTAGTAACTTAGAGTGACCTGCTCTGATACCAATTGAAATAGAAAAAATTGTTTGTTTTGACAATGATCTATCGGTTGTTGCATTAAGTGATGCACCACTATCTGGATCGAGACATACCAAGACATGTATCATCAACAAAAATTAGGAAAGATTAAAATGCAAGAGATAAGAAGATAAATAATCACACATGAAAGGACACAAGAGATTGGTCACGTGGTTCGGCCAAGCCTACATTCACGGGGCTGAGCCCAGATGCAAAGGATTCCACTATTTCTCAATTAAGTTACATTTGGTCTTACATGGGACAAGACTCCCCCTTTCTCCAATGCCTTATTTCACATAATTTTTTCATCGTGAAATATAGAATGAGATCCCCTCATCCCCCCAACAACATCTAGGCTCCCACAAGCCCAAATTCTCCCCATAAACTCATATATACATAAGCATAACACTTAATGCCCATGGAAACTCCTCTTCCTTTGAATATTGAACTTTAGCCCTAGTATGGTCTAGAGGGACCCTTTGAAACGTCTTCTAGTCCCTCTTTTATTCTTGGGTTTTAATATCTATTTGAATATTCTCCTTGATTTGTAAGTTGATCTCCAATCCGTGTTTATAGAAGATTCTCCTGATTGTTGCACTTTTTCAAATCTGTCTCAATATCCCAACTATGAGATCCTAATTTTATTCCATAAATATCATAATGGAATATCTTTCTTCTATAGAAATCTCATCAAATATGATCCAATCTTCAAGATTTGATTTTCAAATTATCATCCTCTAGTTTTCCTTATATGCTCAGAGAATATCAACCCCTGATCTACATAATATTTGCTCCAAAATTCATTGAGATTGAATATGAAAAGTTTTGCCTCCCATCTTGATCTATCATCTCAGGATCTTTCAGTTGTGATAATAAGTTTTATGACTAAAAACATGTGAGTGAATTTTTGCTTAAGAGCATGATAATAAGTGATAGGGTTTGAAAAATGGGCTCATAGACCCACTCACCAAGCCCAAAGAAGTGACGCGCCCAACGCAATACCCAGGCCCCTCGGTACTAGCCCAAAACGAAGGCCCTGGGCCATTTAGGGTCCAAAGGGACGATCTGATGAATTAGAAGGTCCATATCCTCGCAAATCAGATCAGATTTACTTCCACACGTAAAAATAATAACCCCTAACAAGCTATCATCCCGCCGATCCAACCAAATCTTATCGGGCATGGAAAGAAAATAATAACAGATCATCACCAGTTGGATCTCCCCCCAATAAGGAAGGAAGATTATCCCAAATAAACAGCTCTTTCTAAATCCATTACCAAATCCGATATTGATAAGAAAATCCCATCCAATGGGAACAAATCCTAGTTACAGTACAACTGGTCGAACATCTACTATAAATACATGGCCACCCCAGCGGTGAAAGGTACGCACTCTTAGACGCATACTCATATGCAACACATTCGCCTCTGGGGCAAAGCCTCTTTTCTCTCTTTAGAAGAAACCTGACTCAGCATCTGAGCTACTTACGAGACAACCCCCACCGACCTTCTTGTTCTGCAGAGGAGTGCTACGTCCGAGCCTCCGCAGATCAACAAGCAAGCCGCGGATCCCGCTCAACCCAGACGTATCTCAGACGCATGCGTCCAAATTTCCATTAAACAACTCGGGGTCCAAAATTTCAATGACTTCACACACCCACCCGCCTCGGCTGGAAAAGGCATCATCTGCGCCACTGTGGGAAACGACATTTCCTATATAAATATAACTCCGATTTCTCGCCATCGATGGTATCAACCCTAACTCGCCAGAGCAACGCCTAATCCTCCAAGGATGCAGATCCACCAGCGACGCTGACAGCAGAATTCCTAACAAGAGAAGCAATGTAAGCCAACACGAACGGCGGAAGCACTACCGTCAATCAACGCCCCGATTAAGAGTTAACAACTTACCAGACAGATATACAACATCCACGGAAACACGACAGGCCCAAGAGGGTCATGACATTCCCGTGAGGAGCACACGCTGCTGACATTCTCGAGGTGTCGAAATTGTAGCGCAGGTCCGGGCCCGAGGCCAGGGGGCACCCACCACAATTGGCCCCGCGAAGAGGGAAACTGAGCAATGCCCTGAGGACACGCCGGGAACTAAGAACTACATCACCTCACCCAGAGCAGGAGAGCAATCAAGGGTGCGTAGGTTTGGGAGTCTTCAAAGAAGAACTCAGTCGCGTTGAAGGGAGTGGTTAAAGGACGCGCCTTACACTATGGACACCTCGTACAAAGAACCGAGTCATCCTTCACAACCGGTGTGCTACTACCCCTTCCAGCTGAAATTCGTACGCCACAAGTGGAGGCATTCGATGGAATAAAAAGATCCCGTCGACCACCTCAATACTTACAAAAATCAAAATGGAGTTACATGGGGTATCGTGACCCCGCGGCGATGCGTGGCTTTCGCTACCACGCTAAAGGGCCCACTCCGCCCGGTTATGTAATTCCACCTCTTCATCACACCCTTCATTCAGAGAACTATCCATCGCTCGCCTCCCACTTCCACTCCGTGGGCCAGGACGTACGTAAAACCGAGTTACCATCCGGTCAATCGGGCTGCTGTGGCTCGCAGAAAGTCCGTCCCACGTGCAAAGATTCAACTCCGAGTCCCAAAGATAGACATACCCGGCGAGGGCCTCGCAATCAATGCATTCATTGTCAAGAGGCAAATAAAGGATCCGATGTTTTCCATCTCAAAGAACCTCGCGCACGCCGAGGTGTCCGTAAAAGCGTATAGCATATAAACTGGCCAAGAAGCCCTCATATCCAAGAAGGAGAGCTCCTCACCCATAAAGAGGAGTGGAAATGCACACGGTTCTCAAAAGACAAAGCGACTCAAGAAGGATCTCAAGAAAAATGAAGAACGATCCTCAAAAGGCGCGGCAACCGTGATCGGTCTGGTCCATCGCAACCGAGATCGACGACGCAGAGTTCCGGGCCCCGCCACTCGACAAATTTGGCCTGGCCAGGTCCTCTGGCATGGCACGAAACGAATAGCCTCGAGGCGGGCTAACTCAAATGAAATCGGATCCCGCCACAAGGGACAACACCAAATATTGCGAAGTTCCATAGGGACTATGGACATCGTGACCTGACAACTCGTGATTTGCAAGCATCCGAAGAGAGAACAGAGTACTTATCACGGCGATACCTCCGGCAAGCCATATTCCTAAGACGTGCCCGTAATCGTGCCCATAATCAAACCCAAAACCAGCCCCCAACTTAACAAATCCATCGCCGGCAGACGACGACTCGAAGAACAAGAACCCCTCGGGAGAAATCCATGTGATCTCTGAGGATTCAGGAGGAGGAGAGTCTGGTTCAAATTTCTAAGGCCCATCCGCTGCAAAGATCGTGACAATAAATAGGGAAATACAAGCTGTGATCCAAACTACTGCGGGCTCACACGTCCATCACATTCTCCGACTCCTGATCCGAGGGATGCCAACACTCCATGACGACCCATTGGTAGTTCGCGCACTGCGGGCCAACAAAACAGTCATCTGGGTTCTAGCTGGAGCAACAGAGCTCACCGACATCATCTTCGGCCCCGCCTTCGATAAATGGCATCGGGAGAGAAAATGGAGCCCGTCAACACACATGTGCGGATTGGGAAAAGGTGTTACCTGGCTCAATCCAACCTGCTCACTCCTGGGGAGAGCCCCCTCACAGCGACAACAAAGAAGATTCTCATCAGACGCATCAGCTTATTATATGTTGTTAGAAGACCCTCACTAACGCACAAAAGCCATCCCTCCGCATACCACATGATAACTGTCTCTAACCATACACTGAGTAGGATGGTTCGAGGAGATCAACCTGATAGCCAGGAATGCCAAGACACCTCCATGAAGCAGCAGCGGTCGACTACGTGAATACGGACGAGCTAGACATGCGTGACGAGAGCCCACCGTAGATCTCGAGCCTCTAAGAATCCAGAACCAGCATCGGATGACCCACCCAACATCTCGCCATATCGGCCCAAGGCTGTAAGACCTCAAAAGCCCCTTACTAAGTTTTTAGGCGCATCGAGACGTTCGCATGGAAGCAGCGGTACGGGAGGAATCGGACCACAAGAATCACCCATAGGCTGAACACCAGCCCATCCTTCAAACCGGTCAAGCAAAAGCGAAGGAGCTTCGCACCAGAAAGGCAAAAAGCCATCAACGAGGAGGTCGGCAAGCTCCTCCAAGCGGGAGCGATTAGGGAGGTGGAGTATCCTGAGTGGTTGGCAAACGTCGTGCTCGTCAAGAAAGCAAATGGCAAGTGGCGACTCTGTATCGACTTCACCTACATAAACAAAGCATGCCCAAAGGACAGCTTCCCTTTGCTGAGGATCAACCTCATCGTGGATGCCACCGCAGGCCATGGACTTCTCAGTTTTATGGATGCCTTTTCCTGCTACAACCAGATCAGTATGGACCCAGACGACCAAGAGAAGGCCTCGTCATTACACACGTGGAACCTATTGTTATCGGGTGATGCCGTTCGGACTCAAGAATGCAGGAGCCACCTACTGCAGTCAGAACCTGAGCCCATGAAAGAAGAACTATGGAGGTATACATAGACGACATGCTCGTAAAATCCACCACAGCCGACCTTCACATCACTCATCTCTCCGAAGCGTTCCAAATCCTAAGAAGTTACAACATGAAGCTAACTAGCTGGCAGCTTCTACACAACCGGAAAATTCCTGGGTTTTATAGTGAACAACCAGGGAATTGAGGCAAATCCAGACAATATAAAGGCGGTGCTCGACATGCCGCCAATTCTCTGTATAAAGGAAGTACAACGCCTCGACAGTGGAAGATTGCAGCCTTGGGGCTTTTGCCTCGTATCTAGGGCAAGCGATAAATGCCAGCCTTTCTTCCAAGTTCTGAAGAAAGCCTTCAATGGATACAAAGTGTGAAGAAGCATTCTCAAATTTTGAAAAACATACCTGAGTTCCCTTCCCATTCTAGTAAGTCCTCAATGGTGGAGTCTTTACTCTATACTTAGCCGTGTCGTGACTTTTTCAACCTGCCCCGTCAGAGATAAAGAGCGAGTTCACACCCGCTTACTATTATTACAAATGAGCTCTAAGAGGAGCAGTGGAGAGGTACCCAAGAATTGAAAAGTTAATTTTGGCTCTGGTAACCGCAGCTCGAAGTCTACCAGATTTCTGTGCTCATACCATGGGTTCCAACTTAATACCGTATGAAACAAGTGTTGCATAAACCCGAGACCCGGGCGGTCATCGATGGCGGGCCACAGAGGTGAGAGCGAGCTTGATATCAGATACAGCCAAAACCCAATAAAGGGCAAGTCTTGGCCGATTTCGTCATGGAGTTTACGTCAGCGGAACCCGCCAAAGATGCCCAAACAACGATTGACCTCTCTACTTGGAAACTCTCCGTAGATGGAGCTTTGAACGCGCAAGGGAGTGGAGCAGGTCTTATCCTAACTTCCCTAGAGGGAATAGACATTGAGTACGCACTCAGATTTGGATTCCATACGTCCAACGGCCGAATATGAGGTCACATAGCAGCCTCACCCCCGCCCATTCATTAGAAGCTCCGACCAGCCAGAGGTCTACAAAGGACTTCCAACCTGGTGGTCAAGCAAATAAGATACCTACGAGGCCAAAAGCGAGAGGATGATCCTATACCCGAAAGGTTCAACACTTATTGAAAATTGGTACAAAGTCAAGTATGTCCCTGCAGCGGAGAACTCCCGAGCCAACTTCGCAAAGCTAGCCACAACTACACAGAAGACCCCAAAGAGCTCCACACCATCGAATACCTGGCTGAACCCTCAATCGATCTCTATGGCGAGGTGGTTGCCTTAGTCAGTCCTCAAAACCGACTTGGATGGAGCCCATTTTGGTATTATATTATAGACTTTAAGCCTACTCGACGACCCGAAAGAAGCGGCAAAATAAGGGCGAGGTCTCACAGTTTACTAATCACAAGGCCCCACAAGCG
Source organism: Tetrastigma voinierianum (assembly GCA_016808115.1). Lineage (NCBI taxonomy): Eukaryota > Viridiplantae > Streptophyta > Magnoliopsida > Vitales > Vitaceae > Tetrastigma > Tetrastigma voinierianum. The sequence goes on along the minus strand of JAEQBH010009735.1, from coordinate 2,341 downwards.
AGGATTTTTCACACCTTTCCTTAAATGCATCGCAAGAGAAGACACCGAGTACGTGCCGAGATAAGTACACAAGGGCATATGCGGGAATCACATTGGAGCTCGAGCATTAGCAGAAAGCCCTGGCGCGTGGTACTACCGCCTACAATACCAAAGATGCAACCGACCTGCAGCCAAGAAATGCAGACCGCCATAGAGCACGCTAAGATCTCACGCCTCCCATCGAACCCTTAACGCCGCATCACAAGCCCCGCCTTTCAACAAAGTGGGGTTTGACATATCGACCCCCGCCATCGGGTAAGGGTCAAGGCAAATTCATAATCGCCGCAGCGGGATTACTTCACCAAGTTCGCTAAGCCAGCCTTTAAATTTCACACCATGCAGCGTAAGATACGCACTTTGTGTGGCGAGCCATCATATGCAGTGTTTGTATCCCAAGAGCCCCGTATCGTACAACGGAAACAGCTCGACAACGCCAAATTCGTAGGATTTATGTGCCGAGCTCGGGAATTAAAAATTATTACTCATCTCTACAGACCCAAGAATCCAATCTGACAGTCAAGTCACTATCAGAACCCTTAAAGCCGCCAAGACCAAATTGGAAGACCTTAAAGGAAATTGGGTAGAATACCTCCCGAGGTATGGGCCTACAGGATCTATTACGAAAGTCAAGAACCCGGGGAAACCCATTTGCCCTAGCCAGAATCGCAAAGAGCCCCCGTTGAGGCTCAATAAAGTCTCCCAGATCGAAGCTAAAGACTGTAATGGAACACAATGACGAGGCCCTTCGCCTAAACTTAGAACCTCTAGATGAAAAGCGAGCAAGTCCTAAAGCGCACGCAGGGACTATAAAGGAAGACTCACGAGGTACTACAATCAAAAGTCAAACCTGTGGCTACATGTCGGTGATTTAGTCTTAGTTGAACTCCCGCCACATGGAAGAACCCTGGGCGTGATAACCGGCCCCCCCAATCGGGAATATCCCTCATCATATCTCAAGTCACAAAGCCGTAATTATGAGCTCCATTTATGTGCTGGAAAATCTTACAAAGATACGGAATGCGTAGCATCTAAGCATTTTTACCAATAGGCATCGGTTTGGTAATATTAAATAGAGCCTTATCGACTCTTATGTAATGTTGAGCGTCACGTCATTTCTAGTTAGACATCTCAAACAGCTCGTATATATAAGACATAGAGAAATACATAATGAGAAAATCTATAGCCACTCTTATTCCACTGATTACATTCGGTTAAGCAATCGCGATATCATCGACACACTGCATAAAGCGGTTCCCTTGAAAAAAAAAAAAAGGCAAAGGAGAAAGAGAGAAATGAAAAGAAGAAGAAGGAAAGAAAAAGTGGAAAAAGAGGAGAAGAAGAAAAGGGATGGAAGGAGCTTATGTACTATCAAAAGGGAGAATGAGATATGAAAAAAGATGAAAAAGAAGGAGAAGGAGAAAGGAGGAAGGAAGAGAAAGAAGGACAGGAAATGGAGAAGGCGACGCAAGAAATGCATCGCCCTCTCCGAGCGCATTCCCTAGCACGAAGTTAGGGAATAACATGACTCCCATAAAGGGGAGACTAGGGAAAACACACCCCACATGTAGAAGAACAGCTGGGAAGATCGAACCAAAACTCCGTATGACTCCTCGCCGAAGACGACTAGACTTCGACGATTCATCTCACCCAGATTCTGGTTACGCACCAGAGAAAGCAAAATATACAAAGTATAAGCCCCACAGCAACAAAGCCGCCATTTATAAGAAGGCCAAAGCACTCAAAAAGTCACCTGAACGTTCCAAATTCTCCATCAATCAGCATTAAAGACGTTCACACCTTTCCAAGAAAATCAGAAGTCGAATGGCTGATGCAAAGAATTTAATCAGCAGGTCGCACGTACCCCAGGAGCCAAGCAGCTCACTTTGATGAGCTCATCTACTATGCAATGTGCCACGCCGCCCGTGAGTCGACCAGCCAGCCAAGATTCGCCACTCCTGGCCACATCGCCACTGGCCGAACACCACCAAGGCCACAGCGCCACGAGCCAAGCAGCTCACTTTGACGAAGTTCATCTACTCTTCACAGCCACGCTCAGAGTCGATCACCAGTTAAGACGCTTACTGGCCGAACGCCACTGGCATTGTTGGGCCACAGCGGAGCCGCTGTACCACTTCGACGAAGTTCATCTACTCGCACGCCACTACCAGAGTCGACGCTCGTGCCACCGCCACCGGATGGAACGCCACCAAGGCCACCGCGCCACGAGCCAAGAAGCTCACTTTGACGAGTTCATCTACTCGCACGTGCCACGCCGCTCAGACGACGCGCTACATCGCCACTG
>JAEQBH010009734.1:0-53833 GCA_016808115.1 Tetrastigma voinierianum | reverse complement strand
CATGAGAAGGAAACATCGCACAGAAGGGGAGACTACTGCAGGCTGGAGACCTCAGAAAAAGGTTAGGAGAGATCGATAGAGGGAATATGGCAACAGGAACATGAGGTAGTTGGTAAAACATTTTGTGTTCCCAAAAGACTACATGCCGAGAAACACGTAAGACGGCGCATAATGGGATTTATAACACCTATAACTTTTTTTTTTATCAATTCCATACCCAAGAAAACAACACAAACGAATGAGACTGAAGTGTTTTTCATGATCACGAAGAAGAACAAATAGAAACATCCAAAAGGACCTAAGTAAGTCAGAGGAACAGAGAAGAACCAAACAACATATCATAAGGAGTTTGATTCTGAACAATGGGAGAAGGACACCGATTGATGGTGTAAACGATAGTAAGAGCAGCTTCCCCCCAAAACTGAGAAGAGTAGAAGCCGCAGAGAGTAGCACAAAACAACATCAAGAATATGACTGAGTTCTCGCGCTTAGCACTCACATTTTGCTTAGAAGCAAGCTGTACAAGAGGAATGAGGAATAATATCAACTTGATGTAGGATAGAGGTATATTCATGGGCTTTATGTTCTTGGGCATTATCGATCTAAAACTGATAGTTTAGAAAACAGTTTTCAATCATTTTGGTAAAGTCACGATATATTTGATAAAGTTCATAACAATTTTTGAAGAGATAAATCCAAGTATATCAGGAAAAATCATCCACAAAAATAACAAAGTAACGTGACCCACCCAGAGTAGAAATGGGAGAGGGGCCCCATACATCAGAATGAATAAGATCAAAAGAAGAAAGAGTATGAGAAACATTATTATTAAATGGTAAAGCAGTTTGTTTACCAAATTGGCAAGGCATACAATCAAAACTCTTATTTGAAACCGAACCTAACAAACCCCTAGAAACTAGTTGTTCAACCCTAGAGATAGATGCATGGCCAAGGCGAGAATGCCATAAAACAAGAGAAGAAGTGCTTTGTCCTGAGACGACAAAAGTAGAGAGACGAGAGGACGGTAAATGAAGAAAGATGAGCTTAAACAACCTTCCGACCTTACGGACGGTCCCAACAATTTGTCCCGTCTGAGGATCCTTCACAACCACACCAGTAGAGGAAAATGTTAGAGAAAAACCAAGTTCAGTGAGTTGCCCAATAAAAAGAAGATTATGAGTGAGTTTGGGAATCTAGTAAAATTGGAAATAGACAAGGCTAGTGTGGAGACATTACCAAGATGAGGACCTGTATAAGAGAACCATTTGCAGTGCATATGGTAGGGAGAGAAGTAGAAGTGTGTGAAGGTACAACATCAGGAGAAGAAGTCATATGATTGCAGCAATCAGAATCAAGAAGCCACATAAGAGAAGTACCCGAGCATCATGTAAAGAGCAAGTGTTTCGGGATGCATCGAAGATGGGAAGATGAACCCGATTAACCATATCCCGTAGATCCGCTTATAGAGAGATGAGGCATGACCGCACTTGGAATGGGAGTCCATAGCCGATACTGACTGGTCAAAGAAGGTTATGAAGAATACGACAAGTGTAAATGTGCTCTTAATGCACGATCTTTGTTCTTATTGTGAATCAAGTAGATAAGAAGAGACTTCTTATTGTTATGTCGCCCCCATTATTCCCTTGCTCTTGGAACATAGGTAGGTGAACTCGACATAGGAAAACATGAGCAACAAACACAACGTTGGAGTGGTAAGAACCATGGTCCTGGATAGGTTCAGGGTTCACTCAAGACGGTCTCATTATCAACTAACTTATGAATAGCTTCTCAGGAGACCGCTGTAAAGGATCCCGATGAGAATATAACTTGCGGGTCGATTCCAAACTCATCACAAAGTCTCTAAACCAATTTCGTGTCAAAGAAAATCGAGAGAACTGTCTATATGCAATTAATTGATCCCAAATAGATTTGCAGCCGCTTATGATATACTATGATCTCGCTCTACCTCGGTTCTCGACTAACTGATAAAGTTCAAGGCAGGAGCTGGAAGTTATGAAAAATCACTATCCAACATATTGAGGAACAAGTAAGTCTCAAACTTCTTTGACAAATATAAATGTTGTTAAACTCATCAACAACGTATAAATGGGGACAAGATTACGAAACTGGGCGATGATCTAATGATTAACACTTTCCCAATCCTCGATCCGAATGGCATAGGCAAAATCAGTTTCTTTGTCCATTTGTTCTGAAATAGGATGGTCACTAGAGACATAAAGCCACAACTTGCGGCCTTTGAGATAACTACGCATGACTTGGGACCACTGGGCAAAATTATCTCCATTGAAAATAACATGAATCGAACGAGAAATCTCATCACCTGCATATCACCTAATCGAAAAATGTATTAAAGAAAATGGAACCAGGACGCGAAAATAAGTTAGAATGCACCTATTCAAATTTTCGATCAACGAGATGAGGTGGCAGCTCAACTACCGACGCCAGACAACTCAATCCAAAAGTGGTCGGCCTGATTGGGGTCAGACGCAGGCCGATGCCCCACGTTGATGTAGGCGCAGTGAAGTGCACACACCCGACCAGCGCGCTGGGTGGATCTGCTTTTGATCGATCACGCACACCTAGTGATCGCCCTACGTTCTACTCCAGTGGCCTCAGAATCCCATTTTTTGAAGTACGAAGGGAGGAAACAAGGATCAACTGTGGTTTTCATCATAAAAAACAAGTTGTACAGTGGCAAACGGTAGTGTTCGCCAGAAAAAAAAAAAGTTATGTAATGGCTGGAATGCCTAGATCGTGAGAGCAGTGGGAAAAAAAATCAGAGAACCTGCTATGATACCATAAAAAAAGACCTTAGTCTTTATATATTATAAACTGTAAATTACAAGTACAAGAGAAAGCCTTATATAAATTAGGCTATACAACCTTAAGAAAATACAAATTATAATCCTAAAAATATAAAATAAATCTAACAATATAATAATATAAATAAATAGTATCAAATTTTGATTAGACTTGAGAGAGACAATGGCAACAGTTTGAGAGGTAAGGAGTGGAATCGGAGTCAAAGGTCATCGTTAAAAATAAGGATCAAGCTCGTTGAGTGAAGAGCTTGATACTAACAAAATGCTAAAGTGAAGGCATGTTACTTGTTATGTCTAATTCATTTAGAGAGCAGGTAACATTTGTGTACATCATGATACAAAGGCTATCTCTACTGTTGGGTTGTTGCCATGTTTTATGGGGAGGAAGATTTTGGATGTGGAGATAATTTGAATAATCTGGAGATAATTTTTTAATCAGAATCTGATGCAGATGTAGATAATTCTCACGGTGGAGAAATTCTTGAACCATGAATGGTGCAGATGTTCTAACAATATTAATTGACATAGTTGAATAAATCGGTTGATGAAGTGAGGGTGAAATTCAACATTTTCTAAGGGTAGTTGAAATTGACTTAAATTGGTCTAGGACCAGTTAACTATCAAGCTACAACAATGCCCAACTACTGACTTTCTGACATTTGAAAGTTTGGAGCATCATAACACGTTTTCAAGTTGAAACCTAACAAACATCACTAAAAGAGTCAAAAAAGATATTTAATTATTTTCCTTCCTGAATGTCAAGAGAACCATAGAAAGGACTTCAATATCTTCCACAATCAAATCATAGAAAACAAATTTAAAACATGGAATAAAAAGAAAATAAAAAGTTGACTTGTTTTAATAGAAAATAATTTTATTTGACCTAAATTAATAATATATATCAAATCGCTAAAAATAGTAAAGAATGAAAAAGATTTCTTTAGCTTATCAACATATTAACCTGGGCTCAAAGTCTATAATTGACAACGTTATAACGACCAAAATACATAATGATTTTAATTTTATAACATATCACGACCAAAATCGATTTACATGCTGAATCGACTGTGGGGTTAATCGACATAAGGAGACTAGGGTTTTTGACTCAAAAAAAAAAAACCTTTGAATCATCTCCAAAAACTTAAGATTGAAATGTGTTTAATTGATTAAAAAACGTGATATTCATGTTAAACTCAAATCATACACAATTTAGCTTGTGGAAAGGTTTATCGTTGTACATGGTATTAAAATATAGTTTGATGTGAGGTTTGAACTACCTCTCCACGGTTGTTCCCTATTTGGTTTGTTAAACTATTCACTTTGAGCCATATTAAACTAAATTCCTAAGAATTTAAACTTTAAGAATGCAGATTTTAACATAATTTATGCGAGATTATAAATGACATTACCTTAAGAAGAAATATTTATTTTATTCATATTAAAACCTGGACCTATGAACCTCCCTATAATCCTTATCCTATTCTTTAGTACTTGATTTAGGTCTTAATAATTTGTTTTAGGACCTTTTAAATATGTTGCTTGCCAAATCAATTAATTAAGGCGCTTTAAGCTATAAAGTAGAATATTCAAATATAAGATTAATACAAATAAATAAATATTTCTTATAGGCATAATTTTAGTTCATCGTAACAAAATATTATTTAACTCATATAAAAATAAATAAATAAATTTTGTCATGAGAAGGATAATTGTTGTCCTGTGACCATATTTTTTTGAAATGACTTAAATACCCTCATGTTTCTTATGGGTTCAATGGTCTTACCGAACACGTGTTTGAGTTGGTGGTATCTTAAGGAGCAAGTAATAGGTCGGCCGGGATGGTGTCCGATTAGGTAAATTAGGTCTTTACAAGAAGATAAAGAGATAAGTATAACCAAAAATAGAAAAGGGAAGAGACTTTTTTAGTAAAAAATGAGTTCATTTGAAACTCAACTTACTACATATAAATATAATGGATGACTTTATGTATTGTGGTTAAGGTGTGACCATGTGATCTACGATTAACATTTAACGGTCTTGTCTTATTCAACGGGTTGGACTCCACTGCGCTTCTCTGATTAGCTTAACCCCCTTACCTGAACTTGTTTAAACCCAAATTAAATGGCTCAGCTCATAGGACATGATCCGAGGGAGCGGAGCCATGCCTTTCAAATATTTATCCCGTATTAACAGTATATTTGGTTCCTCAAAATACTAAAGCAAATGGAAAAAAACCACAGAAAATAATTTTCTTAAATTTGGATGACTAAATATTAGGTTGAGTGATTTTTTTTGTCATTTTTGGCCCAAAATCACTTCTCTACACCTTTTTTATCATTTTATTTTTCAATAAAGTGATTATTCCACGTATTTACAAATTTAGGTTTTTATTTGTTTTTTTTGTGATTTAATTGTCATTTTCACAAGGAGCATGCTATATCGTTGATACGTATTGTATCGTTTTTGATAATGACGCTTTATTTTCTTTTTATGACGTTTATTTACGCAGAACAATTCAAACAAACAAAACATATCCGATCAAAAACAATAAATTAAATCAATGGTCATCAATATAATCGTAAAAAATTCCAGCCTACGATTTAGTTACAACACTAATACCAAATATGTAGACTTTGAAACAATTTATTATACTATTTTTCCCTTCAAAAAAAATATTGAGGACAAAAAAAAATTCCTATTACTTGCCTTAAAAATTAATGAGCAGATAAATTAAAGGGAAAAGTTACAAATATTTAGGCCCCAAAAATATTAACATTATATTTGGTTCCTCAAAAATACTAAGCAAATGAAAAAGAAAAACTGTAGAAAATCATTTTCTTAAATTTGGATGACTAAGTATTAGGATCAATTATTTTTTTGTCATTTTTTTGTCTGGAGTCACTTCTCTATATATTTTTTGCCGTTTTCTTTTTTAATAAAATGGTTATTTCATACATATTTACGGATTTTGATTTTTATTTGTTTTTTTCAGCGATTTAGTCAGTTTTCTTGGTAAGTATGTAAGTGACTGCCAGTTTTATCAGAATGTGATGCATTACAGAAGAGGATACGATTGCTTTGTTTTTTTGTCATTTTCTTACGACTTTATTTCGCAAGCAGAAGAATTCAAAACGAGAAAGATATTCGACAAAACAATAAATCAAACCAATAATCATCAATATACTGTAAAAATTAAGTCATGTGTATTATAGTCATAGTACTAATACCAAATATGTAAACTTTGAACCAATTCATTATAATATTTTTTCCTTCGAAAAAAAAATATAAAGGAAAAAACAAAAAATAATAATTTTCCTTCCCTTTAAATATCAATGTGAAAAGATAAATTAGCGGAAAAGCTATAAAAGCTATAGCACTATATATCTATATACATGTATATATATACCTATATTATTATTATTTTTTAAAAGGAGAATAATACTATTGATTCAAATTAGCAATACATTCGATATAAATATTAAATCAAATTCGTTAAAAAATATAGAGAACGATGCAACATCCAAGTTAATAACACAATGAATCTGCTCAAAGTCTACACATTTATTAATTCTATAATAACTAAAATATATACGAATTTTTAAGTTTAGCAAAGATATCGACGACATTACGACTAATTCGATGTCTCTATTTGATAACTCATTTGCCATTCGAATGTAAAGATCAGAACAAAGCGACAAAAACCAATTTATCGTGGTTAAAACCATACAAACCACATAATACACAAGACGACGACATAAAACATTAAACAAATAAAAATCGACATTTTATGTAATAACCATTTTATCGAAAAAAAAATATTATAAAAAAGATATAAAAAGATTTATTTCAACAAAGCACAACAAAAATCATCACTTGTCGTTTAAAGAAGTTTTTACTAAAATATATTTCCTTTTGCTGTCTATAGCAAAATATACGAAAAGTTAAATACAAATAATTTTGTTGAGATCTATTTACTTTTCAATACAAAGTAGTATTTTGTTTTTTACCTCACAAATTTATCCCCTCAAACTATAAACCTCTCTCCTTCCAACTTTTAACTATGTGAGCCAAGTCTTATTGACTACAAATAAAACGATTTAAAAAATTACATAATTTAAAATTACCAACCCCATTATTGTTCTGTAAATAAATAAAATGATTTGAAGAAGTAAACAAAAATATGATGACGAATTTAACTTTATATTTTCGCTGTCGAAATTTCGGGGAAGCAAACATATTATTACCATGGTATGAGAATGAGTATAAGTATGAGTGGTTGGGGAAGATAAGATTCGTTTACAATCTATGATTCACGTGCTGTCTGGGCCAGACTTTTAAGATCATATCATATGGTACGCAAGCAAGCAGGCCGGCCCAAATACCAAATCGGCCCAAATCGTACTATCAAGAAAGATGGGTGATGGGATGGAGGGAGGGAGAAGATAGCGTCAAACGTAGACACGTCAGAAACTGAGTCCTTTTATGTGGTTGGCTGCACTTGTTGGCGGAAAAGATAAGGCCATATGGTGGGGCTCGAACCGATCACGCCAAAACACCAAACGTATTTTCACGCCGTTAATCGGACGGCTCTCCTCAAACACCCAATCATTCACAACCGTTGATCATGCATCCAATCATTGACCTCTGTTTTAGCTTAGTCAAAAATTTTGACCACACCACTCACTACTACAACTACACTCATGCACCAAATCCTTATCCTCTGCTCCTCTCCCCTCTCTCTCTCTATCTGTAACTTTCTCTCTCTAGGAGCCTCCTCTTTCTCTCTCTCTAAAACCCCTCCCTCCCTCCCTCTCTGAGCTTAAGCTCCGCCTCGGTTGCGTCTGTTATCTGTGTTTCTGGGCGAAGAACCAAAAGTGAGGGGATTCTTTTTCAGCTTCGCCAGACCTCGCTCTGTCTAGTATTGCTCCTTTCTTTTCTCTTTCTCTGAATTTTCTATTGCCACGGCGTTTTAGATCTGTTTCTGTTGAACGACTCTGCTCGAGAAGCTATATTCAAGCTTACATCACTTTAATCTCTCTATCAACGCTTGAATCTCTTTAAAGCTGCTTCTTGTTTCGGTTTTTCCCAGGCATATTTTTAGATATATATTTTGCTCTCCTCTCTTTGAATTTGCTCCGTAGCTTATCAAGGCATTCCATTTTACCTCTCGCTAGACTGAAATCTCAGGGTCTCTTTTCGGCAAATTTAACAAAGTGCAAGTGGTTTTAGATTCATACCTGGTGAAGAAGATTTAAAGATTTCAACTTGAATGGGTATTCGGTTTCCCTGAGGAGGTTCTAGAGCATGTGCTCGTTCATAGACTCGGACTCGGACCGGAACTCGGTCTCATTGGTGTGCAAACGCGGCACGATATCGAGCGATGAAAGCGCTGGCGACTATTTGTTGGGAACTGTTATGCCAGAGCTCCTGCGATCGCGATCCGTCGCTTTCCGGAGCCTGATCTGTGTCCTTGTGCGTAAGCCTCCCATTTCTCGCGGATTTCACCTGTTCCGCACGAGTGGGAGGTTGCGGCCACCCGTGGGTTGCTGCGTCTGCGGAGGCGTACCTGTGGTTGGAGGAGCTCAGGCTGAAGAGGTGATGGTGGAGGACGAGGCGTTGAATTGATTGGGAAGAAGTTTAAGAATTTTAGGGTTTTGGTTATGTACTCTTGTGAAGGCTTCTCCACTGATGGGTTGGCGGCGATTGCAGCTAACTGCAGGTTCGTTTGTTAATTTGTGTGTTTTTATTAATTAGAAATTCCAGTTCAATTGCAGAGGAAATGCTAATGAAGAAAGGAAATCATATTATGAGCTTTCTATTCTTGTGGTTTCAGAAGTAAGGGAAAATCAATTTTATTAGGCCAAATAAATGTTAGAGATGGGTTGGTTTGGTTTAAGCTAATGTGTTTGTTTTTCCAGGTTAGGGGATGCTCTTTTCTCGGTAAACCAGGGAATTCTGTTTCCTAGAGTTTGGTTGTTTAACTGGAATAATAAGTTGATTTTTATATGATTTGGATGTTAGTATAATGAGTATGCAAAAAGATACCTTTAATGTTGCAAAGTTCAATAATTATTGGGATTTTGTACTCCTGGTTTTCCTATTTTCAAAGCTAATGTGTTTTACACCTCATCTTAATATAATCTCATCCCATTATTACTAGCTTTGCATTTTTGTTGGTAATTGGTTAGAAACCTTGTTTTCATAACTGCTAGAGGATTGAACTTTTGGTACAATGAGGTGTTCCATGATTCTTAACACTGTCTTGCTTTGGTTAATGGAGACCTAGTCACTGTCAGTTTTTGCTTTTCCTTTGGCTTCTTTTGTTTGTCTTAGGACCACTATAGTGTAGGGTTGCTTTTAGTTTTGGATGGTTGCTCCTTGGACAATGTGGGTTATTTTTTAATCCCTCAATTATATTCCTCTGTTAATACATACACTGCAATGATTTTTAAGTGTTGCCTGGGTGAGTGATAATATGAGAGGCCAACCTGATTTGAATGAGGCAGGAGACTCCTGTTGCAGGGTGATTCTCTCCGCTTTACCCCCTGCAAGATAGAATACTAAACTTGCACCCACATTATTTTCAACCAGAGTTATTTTACTTTTTTGTCGTTTTCGCCCGATGTTTGAAGTATTGTAGTCATGAGGAAGAAGCCCTATTTTTGTAGAAACACGGCATTCCTTGAACCTCGCTTCTCTATTAGCAATGTGGGAGGTGGGGGTTTTCCATTATTATTGTGGGAGAGTCTGCATGACCAGATATGAGAAATGATTGGGAATTGTTAGAAATTCATCTTCTGCCAGCACTAGATTATGGTTGGTTTATTTGTTAACATGATGAGGTATTAATGCTGTTGTAGCAAAATTTTGTTAAATGCAGTAAATTCTTTCTTTTTGGTTATCATCATTTCCTATTTTTGTTGTCTTCATTGGATTACAGTTTAACAGCTTTGATTTTTTGAATTCTTAACCTGCTTTGTGTTGACTTTAATGTTGAATTATACAGGCACTTGGTGAGTTGGACTTGTCAGAAAGTGAAGTAGATGATATGACACTTGGCCGGAGCCAGTTTCCTGATTTCTTACACATCCCTGGAGTCACTTAATATTATTTCACTAAGCCCGAGATTAGATTCTTACCCCTGGAGCCGGCTGGTGGTGGTGCCCAAATCTGAAAACCTAGTTGAACTGCCTGCGCCCCCTTGACCTGCTACCCAACCTCGGTCCAGAAGACCCCTAGCACTGAGTTGGGTTCAGCTTCAGCACAACAGAAGTCCATCCTGAACTATATTCAAGGCTTGCAGGAACTTTTCAGCTTCAAGGGGTTTAAGAGACTGTCTGGTCTAGGGGATGCGGTCCCTTCCTACCTTCCTAAACCCTCTACTCCTATTTGCTCCGAATTACATCCTGAACTTAAGTGATGCATCCATTCAGTGCCCTGATCTCATCAGCTGGTGAGCCACTGCCAAATCTGCCTGTGGGTATGTGACATCTAATTCTGTGCTGTCTATTGATCCGTTGAAAATCTGCTTCTATTTGTCTTCAAGATGGCGATATTTTTCCATTTCTCCTTCCTTTTTTTTTCCATTTCACCTTAATCTAGAAACCCTTGCAGGTACTGATTATGTCATTAAGAGACCGTCTTATTGCCGTTGCAGAATCTTGCAAGGACCAATAGAACTGAGAGAGTTCCTTTTCTGGATCCATCGGTCGTGTTCAAATGTCTGCATTGAACAGAACAAGGCCTTGTATCAATTTCTGCTGGTTGCCCAAGTTTCATTCGGTTCTATATTTTTGCCGTCAGATGTCCAATGTGCCCTATCGACTATTGCTAGGAACCGTCCCAACCTTACTCGCTTTCTGTCTATACCACTGAACCTTCTGTCCTGAATTATATTAATTTAGAACCACTAGATGGGCTTTGGGGCCATTGCTGAGCACTGCAAGGATCTTGGAAGCGCCTCGTGTCTGACTCTACTGATCGCATTGAGTTCAGAGGTCCCATGGCAAAAAGCTTGAGATGCTGTCCCTAGCTTTTGCAGGGGATAGGATTTAATTTCCACTGTGTTTTGTCAGGATGCAAGAGGCCCTGGGTAAACTGAGATTAGATTGCCTGGCACAAAGCACTTTTGGCCAATGCAGCAAAGTTGGAGACAATGCGATCCCTTTGGATGTCTGTACGCGAGTTATGGAGCTGTAAACTACAGCCAGAAGATGCCAAGGTTGAACGTTGAAGTCATTGCTGAGAAAGAAAGTCTTGATTTGATCTGAATAACCTGTTGAGAAGCTGTATATTTATAGGACTGTTTCAGGACCCTGATCGGACATGCCGCTACTTATTTGGACAATGGATACATAATCTCATGAAACCAGTGTTATGGAGTGACAGAAGGTATGAGCGCTCTAGTTTCTTCTCTTCATCACAACCTCCTATCCTGCAGCTTAGAATAATCAAGGTTTCTGGTTTTTTGGTGTGTTGTTGTAATGGTATTCGAATGAGTAATCCAAAGAAGGCAGTTCACAGTTGTATTGTATCGTTCCTTTTATCAGCTGATTAACTTGGCTATAGACAGTATGATTTATTTTAAGAATAAGATTTATCAGTTGATTTAACTTAGGCTACACAATAAGAGAAAATTATGCCACCATATGTTTGAGTGACTTTTATGACGCTTCCCTGTTCCATCTGAGAATTTCTCATTTGATGATGCTTCATTTTGCAAACTGTTATGAATATTTGCAAGTTTTTGTGGTCCAAAATCCACAATTGCTTTTTTGTAATCCTTTTTGCTTTAGAGTTAGTTCATTAACCTGAATTCTGGAGCCATTCAATCTATCAAAACCAGTTGCTTTGCAAATTTTTGCTTTTAAGATGAATTTCAAGGAGAATCATTTGGAAGGTTTTAACTATTATTGATTGATTGGTAAATGATTGGTTGTTATAATAGCTGAGTTTCTCACAGGGTTTCTTTGCTCATGCTTGATTCGTTGGGGTTTTGATTGCAGTTCATCACCTGCAGATTGACTATGACTACAACAACAAGCTGAATGAATTGTGGGCTTAAATGATCTTTTGGTTGTGTCATTCACAAATTAGTTAGCATTTGTGTTTTTTTTTTTTACTTGATTTTTGAATATAACTCTTTGAAATGTTGAATGGTGCTTGGTATTTCTTTATTTGCTTTTCTTAGTACTTCATTTCTATTAAATGTTGAAGTTATTTGTTTTTTATATGCTAAAAATCATCATTTTAAGATAGTTTAATTTAATATTATTCAGATGATAATTTAATTTTATTCGATTATTATGATAAATGAAAATATTTATGTAATATTTGTATAATATTTACAAAATAAAATTATTAAGATAAGTTTTTTTTGAAAGCTAATAACTTTTTAATATGTAGTAAACTGCCTCTATAAATAACTTTCTTTTAAAAAAAAAGCATTAAAGAGAAAAAATGTTAAAGAAAAGAAGATAAAATGTAAATAAAATTATTTAGAAATTTTACATATTTTTTAAATATTTACAATTTTATATTAATGATTTTAAAATAAATAAAAAATTAACTTGGGGTGAAATGGTATATTAGATTCAACTCTTTTTTATTTTATTTTTCCTTGCAATATTTGGAGAACCAAAGCCTAAAGATTTTGAGAAAATAGTCAAGAGTAATTTCAAAATAATCACCAATGTTTGACTATCAATGATTTAGGCTATTTACATAAAAAATAATTTTAAAATTCTAATAACGTATCTATTTGACTACATGATAAGATATCCACAAGCTTATGATATTATATGATAATCCACTATTTTTACGAGAAAGAATTTTAAATCATGAATATCCAATTCTTTGTGATGGTTGTTCAATTAATTATTTTTTATGAGTAGCTTAAATCATGAATATCCAATTTTGTAGATGGGTGTTCAATTATTTTCAAAATTGGATAACCTGATACCTAATTTTTCCAAAATTCTAAGCAAATTTTCTTGAAACTGCCTCAATACTAGCTAAAAATTAGAAAAGAAAATCTCTAAATTACTATTCAAGAATATAACAACTCTTTGACTTGGTTATACATCCGCATCTGTTAGAGCAATGTTTTTAAAATCAGACGGTGATTGAATCGAAAGACATTCACGGCTCACTCGGGATCGGGACCATGGGTTGAACTAAATGGATGAATAAATATATTATTTATATTTTATTTAAAATTTAAAATATATAATTAATAATATTTAAGATATTATTTATTACTCTTTATATAAATAAAGTATTTTAAAATTTATTTTAAGAATATGTATAATATTTAAATATAAAAACATATTAAAAATAGAAGAACTGATTTATATAAATATATATTTAATTAGTAGTAATATATAATTTTGTTAATATTTAAAATAATCACAATGACAAAATAGTGATAAAGTGGTTCTTTTGCAACTTTTCATTTCCATGTTCAAATCCATAACCTCAGAGTATTTAATTAAATTTTTTTAAGCATAAGCCTTTAACTTACAAGTTTTTTAATTCTACAAAACGACGCTGCTTTAACTTGAAAAAAAAAAATTATGGGAACAAATCAACGGCTTCATCCCTGTTTCGTCCGATTCGATCAAAAAACGACAGATTGAACCAAATCGGTTTCAGATCAATGATCGTCCGGGGACCGACTAGTCCGATCCGGTTTCAAACATTGTTTAGAAGAGGTTTCACTGGCTACAGTGCTTATTTACATTTCAATTCATTCCTCATATTCTAAAAGAGAATTTAATCAACTCATATAATCTCATCATATAATCACTGTATTATCAATATACGTTGTCTGTTGAACTTGTTCATCAGCATAAAATTCACTTGAGACTGGCGAGTTGTAGGAGTTAATATAACCATTCCACATATGTCTATGTTTATTTGGCTGATTTTTTTCAAAGAAAAATAAATAATAATCGAATATGAAAATTATATAAACAGTACTTCTAATACTAATTCTATTTTAGCGTTTATATAAATATATATAATGAACTTTTTTAAATTACGGCTAAAACTAAAAACAGAAAATGTTACCTCAAACAAGAACCAAGACAACTGAAGATCCAACTTCCCTTGAAATTTTTTTCTGACAAAGACCTCAAAGAGCCCATTTTCACACACTATGAATAATGCAAACAATAGAATGCATAATCTGAAAATTAATAATTGTATGCAGAATATCATACATTTAATTGAGACCTCTCAAACAAGTCACGGGTAAAATTGATAAATAATACTCATGATAGTACAAGATATGCGCTACGTCCAAGGAGAATCTCATCACAGAATACTAAATTTTGAAGTAACAGCACAATGAGCTGAATAGCAAATATAGCCTAACATTATCCAATGTATCATAGTATATATATATATATATGTATATTGGGAAATATTAAAATGAAGGAAATCTATTTCAACTCCTGGAAAACAGTTGCCAGCTTCTGTGTTTTTGGGAGATACTAGTAGTAAATTGGAGAGCAGGATTTAATTTGCACAATAGAATGAAATAGATATAAATGGATACAATCTGTAAAGAGATAACCAACCTAATTTACAAGGCAGGGGCAAGGAATGATGGAATTTTTTATGATAACTTCTATTCGACCTTCTGTTTCCTCAATGGTAACGCGGTAAAACAGGGTCTCACTGTATTTCTGGAAATAAGATTTGACTCCATTCTTTGAGTTTACTCTGTACAGGAACTCTGTGATGATCACCACTATAGATCCTACAAATGGCTGCTAATCCCACAGATTCCCTTCTTCTGATCCTGGGTTCCGGAGACGACTATACTGCGAGGCTTTGCTGAAAGTTTCAAGGACAAGATGCAGAAGCACACATATTTGAATGGCTATTGGAAAATTAAGCATTTAATAATAACCCGACTATGGCAAGAAGAAAGCGGAACACTAGCTATGCATGATAACAGGATCAGTGCAGTATAAATAAATTCAAATGCTTCAAGACCCTTTCAGTTACCATATCTTCACAATTGGGATCGCTTATTTTGAATAGGAAGAAAACCTTCTCTATGCTTCATTCTCATGGTTTAAAGCTTCAGACAAGACAAGCTGGAACTTTTCTGTCCATGCTTTTAATGGAATACTAAACAGCATCCAGTCTTTCTTTAGATTAAAATTTAGAATTCAACAAAGAGACACTTGGGGTGGGGGCTGGGCAGGCGAGGGAAGGGTCCAGTAATCATAAACCTTCTTCTCAAACCCTTGTTCCCTGCCAATGACCCCCAACATTCACCAGCGACCAAAGTAATTCCTTGAAGTTTCTACACTGTTCCATTGACATTTCATTAAAACATTAATGGAAAGCATCAACCAAACCTTGAATAAAGTTATCATGCTCTATAGCAATCAGTAACATGGGAAAATGTTCCCATTACCTATTTCTTGATTCTTAAAGATTAATGAATTCTTTCCAACAAAAATTAATCAATCAACAGGAATAAAAAACTCTATAGAACCATAACTACAACATCACAACCACAGGATTAACCAAAAGCCCACTTGCCAACAGCTTTAGGTTTCGTTTGATTTCCAGAAAGTTTAAGAAAAAGAATATTAAAAGAAAAAAAAAATGAGAAAATGAAAAGATTAGAAAATTTTAATAGAATTTTTCACTTATTTGATTGATTGTCCATGGAAAAGAAGAAAGAAGGAATATTGAACAAATTAGAATTCATGTTTCTCAAACATCCCCTACCTTTTAAGAAAATGAAGAGAAAATCTTTTAGCATTTCCTAGAGAAAGGAGGGACTGTGGCAGAAGTTATAGCTAGTATTTATGAGACACATCCAAACAGATGGGACGTCAATATAGTGGTTAGATGGTCTCACGGATGTCCTCGGAAAGCTATAGCTCAAGGTTTTCATTTATTCATTCATCATATTCGTCTTATGGTGGGAAACGAGGAGAAAATAAGATTTTGGGAAGATTTATGGTTGGGTGACCAACCACTTTGTGCACAATACACTGATCTTCATAGAGTTATTATTTCAAGAAATATGACCATTTCCAATGGTTCTTGCTTTGCTTTCTTCTCTTTGGTTTTGTGCATCTGTCCCTTCAGCATATTCAAGAGGGTGGTCTTTGTCTTCCACAAGTATGTTTGCGGTCAAATATTTTCTCTTGGCTTTATCTTTGCCTCCTACTCTCCTTTTGTTTCATCCAGCTAAATTCTTATGGAGTTCAAAAGCTCCTTCGAAGGTTAAGGCCTTTTCCTGGTTGGTAGCTCATAGGAAGGTAAAACATCAATGACTTACTACATTTGAGACGACCTTATAGATCCCTTAATCCCCAATGGTGTATTCTTTGTAAAGGCGAAGAAGAGTCCATTGATCACCTTTTTCTTCATTATCCCTTCACTTTTGGATTATGGAACACGCTTTTCAACTTAGCAAGAATAGTGTGGGTTTCTCCAAAGGGCATAGAAGATATGTTTATTATTGCTTTGGTCAGTTTGGGAATTCACGAGGCAAAACTTTATGGCAAATTGTTTCTCTTTCTTTGGTATGGTTTGTTTGGCAAGAGAGAAATGCAAGAATTTTTTAAAACAAAGAGAGATCCGAAGAGGAGGTGTGAGATAAATTTTATTTTTACTCATCTTTGTAGGCTGTTTGTACCAAAGCCTTTAGTGGGTTCCTCTTTTCAGTTTTACTTAATTGGGCAAGAATTTGTATTTCCTAGTTTTAGATTTGGTTTTATAAGTTTTTGTACAGTAGAAAGGAAATCTCTTCCTTCTCTTGTACTTTCTTCTCATTGTTTAATATATTTTTCAGTTTCTGATAAAAAAAAATCTTTTAGCATTTCTCCTCTTTTCCTATATATTTTTCCCCTTGTCTTTTTTCATGACATTCAAATAGATGTATAATTCTTCATATTTTTTTTTCCTTAAGGAAATCTCTTCCTTCTCTTGTACTTTCTTCTATTGTTTAATATATTTTTCAGTTTCTAATAAAAATAAAAAAAAATCTTTTAGGCATTTCTCCTTTTCCTATATATTTTTCCTTGTCTTTTTTTCATGACATTCAAATATATATATATAATTCTTCATATTTTTTTTCTCTTTCCTTAATAATTTTCAAGATCTAAACATAGGCTTAAAAAATTATGATGAAAAGGAAATTATAAGTATCTGAGTGAGCTTTACTAGAAACATTGGTAATCACATTCATGCTTTTCTGAGCAGCAAGTGCTTTAACTTGTTTCCTGTGCTAATAGAAGCAAGCTCTTCTATATGCTGTTTTTGCTCCTTAGGGCTAGACGTCTTTGCCAAAGCTTCTTCAAAAGCAAGCAAATCATGGGGAGTAATGCAAGGGAGAGACAGCAAAACCTGTAAGAATCAAGCAAAAAAATCAGTCATCAGTAATTTGTGTTTACATTCATCTAATCACCCAGATTGTAATTAGTAAAAACAGTTTACAAACACATCAACTATTGAACTAACCTGCCGTGGAGATGGGTCTCTATCAGAAAGATACAAAGATCTCAATGCATGCTAAGGCAACCAACCAGCACTAATAAAGCATTTGACCTAAGGGGCCAAACCTTGATGATTGCATAAAATAAATCTTTAGCAACAAATTTCTAAGTTCTACATTGAACTTGAAATGGCTAGAAGAACCACAAATCTGGCTGAAAGGAAGAAAATTTAGTCACAGCTTCACCATCTGTCCATGTAAAAGCTTCTAAATTTATCTGTGATAGTGGAAGAGCCAGACCCTTGTGCTTCAAAAGGAAACTGCAAATGAACCACAATTTCAAGAAACTTACATCTACAGCATGATGAAAAAATCCGACAAACTAGTCTCATAATCAGCATAAACAGTAAATCATAAGAATCAATGGGCTATACACATACCCAACCATAGAGGTTGATGCAAATGCATCTAAATCCTTGAGGGAAGACATGTTCCCACGGCTGAAATGACCAAACTGTTCTAAAGAAGGAAGCCCAGTATTCAGTCCTGGTGAAGCTAAAACTGATAGAAGTGCACCTATTTCACGAGTTAAATCACGAAGTAGCTTTTCCTCCATTACTTCCACTTTTAAGTCTGATCCAGAAAGTATGGCATGTACATCTGGAACCCTGGCTCTCCCTTCACGTAGGAGACAAGACCATGAGCAGCTAAGAGCTTGCTGAGAATGAATAAATAATGGATGAAGAAGCTTCTCCAGCCACTCCTCCCACAGATCGGAAGGGCAAAATTTAACCAAAGGAATCAAAACTGAATGGATGAGCTGCCTTATATGCCTGAACTCCATTGACTGTATATTCTCCACCAGTGCCAGAGCAACAGAACTAATATCCAAGCATTTAAAGAAGGAATCACCAATGGTCGCTGACAAGCCCAATACATTATACCTAGAGCCAGAGATGCATCAACACCCTTCCATGAACCAGAATAACAAATAATACAAACAGAGAACACGCTTGACTAGTCCATAAAATGGGAAAAATAAACCACTTGCCAATCTCTAATATTCTTTTCACATGAAAATCAATTATTAAAAAACTTCTTGCACATCTTCCAACCCCACCCAAAAAAAAGGAGGGGGGGAGAAGCAGACCTTGAATTACTTAATGTGTTGAACCTTCAAAACTATTTGAGTTATTTTGAGCAGTGTAACAGACAATTTTCCTTATGAATCCATTTGTATTCCCACAATAAACAATTGAAACCAATAACTGAAGCCATTCTAACTCAAGCAGTGTCACATACATTGTACCTAAAATTTGTAATGGGAGCTGATTTTAAGAATAGAAAATGAAATCAAAATTGATCCTGATTGTGTAGAAGGAATTCAAACTCTTTCAAAAAAGTTAAGAGATACTTCACAAAAACCTCAATGATACTCATCAATAGCATCTTCAGTCTTCAAAATCGTCAATTGAACATTGAAAGGTCTCACAACAGCATAAGCAGCAACTTAAGTACATAAAAGATTCAATCATCAAATCACAACATCAAAACATTTATACATACCCACTATCTCTGGCATTTCAACCAATTTCAGAGTGTCAGTTTCATGTGATTCTGCATACCCTTATTCTGTCAATCTGGCATCCATCAATAGAACCTAATACACTCTTAGACAATTTAGGTTCCTACTTCCCAAGAAGACCAGTTTGTTCAACCTCACTATGATCATTGCAGCCTTTATCTCCAGGTAATGATTGACTTACAGGAGGAGACCACAGAGAATGTATGGTACCTAAGCAGCTGCAGATGAACAAGGACAAGCAGCTATAAATTACTATCCGCTTGCACAAAATATCCTCACATGCTTCCTCTTGAGGCACCTTTTCAGGGTGAAACTTTTTCCAATATAAATGAGGAAGTTTGATGTGGAAGGTTCAAGGTTCTCAAGGTTCTTACCTTCAGAAGTGGAGGTAGCATCCATGAAAGATGAGAAGCCATTGGATGCAAAGGAGTAGAACTTCCTGTTGAACTGTTCTGTGAATTTAAACTGCCTTTTCTGATCCCACTCCTCTTAAGTGCCCTCTCAAAGAAAGTCACAGTGTGGAAAATTGACCACATAAATGATGTCTCAGAACACAAGCGAAGAGGACCTGTTGGGTCAGCTAAATAAGTTTGTTGCCATTCTACCTGCACCCACTGTTTGCTCAAAGGTTCAAGTAACCAGGCCAAAACTTCTTGCTGCTGTTGAACCCTGCAAAATTATCAAGGAACTTGCAAAAGTAAGCTACATATAGCATCAAGCATATGTATGACCAAATTCAGCCAGCAATAAGCAAGCAAATACCCAGCAACAGAAGCCATGACAAGAAACGCTTCACCAAGAATATTATGTTCCGCGCGAAGCAAATAGCCTTCTCTTTGCAGATAATCCATGGTGTCAGCTATCCCCTATAAAACAACTCTTGAGAATGTTTAGAAACAGAATACCATCTTGAAGAAACAAGCAATATTTTTTTCCCCCAGTGGGGCATTGTGTCTAGAAACAGAATACCATCTTGAAGATAAAAACAAATTTCTTTTTTCCAATACAGAAATTGTGTATGGTAAGTTCCAGTTCTAACTGTCAACAGTTTCGAGGTACTTTAAAAATTCAGTAAAGACATTGTAGTCAAACATCCATAAATGGAGGGAACTGAATTATCACTAGAAAATTTTTTTATGTCAGATATTCGTAAGTGTTGCACAGTTTCCAGAGGTGCATTAACCTTCTTTCTAAACTATCGACAGCCTATCAAGTTCCAAAAGCCTATCCAGACTGATATTTTGCTACAATGATAGAAAAATTAAAGCAAAATTACCACACTGTGAAAAGGTCCAAGGCATTAAAGAAGCTGTGATGTTGATCAGGGGGCCAACTAATTTATTTTGGGGATGGGACATAGCAAGAGCACACGATGAAACAAGATGGCACTCCAAAGTTTAAGCCCTGGTAGTAAAGAAAAATTTATTTTAGCCAGACTGAACTTCAGTACATAATCTATAGGCTTTCAAGAAGCAACTTGTCAAAAACATGTGCACATCACATGTGGTAATCGAGAAGAATATCATGTTTAGTAAAAAGTTCAACCTCTTCAATGGTGATGAAATCAAATGATTCATAATCATGGTTAAGCAACATCTTCCGAAGAAAGAAATGTTAATCGATGTCTATTTACCCTTCTCCCTTTGGTAGGAAACTCACAGGCTTATTGCAAATAGTCAGAAATTTAACAATAACAAAATGGCACTATTCACTGAGAATGTGGTGTCTAATGCTTATCAACATTCATTCACTGAAAACAAGCAACTGAGACCTAGGAATTAATGAGCTGCAATCTGAGGAGGGAATCTTCTCAGTCCTATCAGCTTTGAATGGTAACAAGGCACAAGGCTTGGATAGGGTTTACTTGCTACGGCTTGGCATCTATGTTGGGACCTTTTCAAGAGTGAGGCATTGGGCTTCTTGGAGGAATTTTTTGATCTTGGGCATTTTGAAAGAAGCTTGAATACCACTCTTTTGACTTCTAATCACAGAAAAGGGGTGAGCAGATGACCTTAAGGGCATATTAGCTTAGTTGGGAGTTTGCACAAAATTTTTTTGATCGAAGAGTTTCCTACAAATTATTTGCCAAGGTTCTAGAAAATAAACTCAAAAAGGGTGGGAAAAGCAATCTCTTCTTAGAATACTTTTGTCCAAGGGAGACAAATTCTTGATGCAATCCTTATTTACTACCAATGAAAACATTGACTCCAGGTTAAAGAATGGTCTTGATGGCATTCTTTGTAAGCCAGACATAGAAAGGGCCTATAATCACATAAATTGGAACTTCCTATCAGCAATTGTGATAAGATGGGTTTTGATCATAGTTTAATTGATGGAATACTCTGTGCATTTCTATAACCAAATTTTCTATTTTGATCGTTGGGACCCTAGTTAGATTCTTTTCACCCTTTCTAGAGGGTCAAGGGTAGGAGACATTATGTCTCCGTTTATTAATTTGTTTCTTGCTATGGAGGCTCTTACCTTTCTTCAAGAAAACCAAGGCGGCGTGTTTTATTTCAGATTTGGCGTGGGAGGTAGAGGTGAGGGCCCTGTTATAATGACACATTGATTTTTTTTTTTGTGAGGCTTCTAAGGACCAATTTTTGTAGCTTCATTGGGTTTTGATATAGTTTGAAGCAATTTATGGGCTTAAGACCAACCTAGAAAAAAAGGGTTCCTAACTTGGAGGAGTTGGTGGATATTCTTAGGTGTAAGGTAAATCATTACCTTCCAAATATCTTAGGCTTCCTTTGGGTGTGTTTCTAAATCAATAACAACTTGGGACTTGGTGGAAAAGAGGGTGCAGCAAACTTGCAACGAAAGACACAATACTTGTCTAAGAGGAGACATTTGACTCTTATCGTAAGTACTTTGTCTAACTTTCACATTTAATCTATGTACATTTCAAGTATTCCAAAAAGGACGTGTAGTAGATTGAAATTTTCAAAGTGATTTGCAATCTGGTGAGGACTTTTGAAAATAGGCCCCATATAGTGCGTTGGCTCAAAGTTTTAAATCAAAGGTGGAAAGGGGTAGGCATTTGCAATCTTTATGTTTGAATAAGGTTCTCTTAGGCAAGTGGAATTGGAGGATTAGGTCAAACGGGAGCTCTTGTGAAAGAAAGTAGTTACTTTAAGAAGCCTGTGGTAGAAGAAGGGTATTGGTGCTCCTTGAAGGTAAGGGAGAGTCATGGTGTAGGGCTATAGAAGGCTATAAGAAAAGGTCGGATGCTTTCAAAAGTAAGATCTCTTATGCTGTGGGAAATGGAAGAAGGATAAGATTTTGGAAGGACATTTAGGGTGGGGCCAACCCCTTGAGGACTTCTTTCTCATCTTTGTTCACTATAGCCACCTCAAACGATGCTTGGGTCTTTGTTCACTAAACCCTTGATTCATAAGGTATTTCCAAGAGTTGAATTTGGGTTGTGTTGAAGTACTTCTTTTGCTTTTACAAGGTAATTTAGTGAAGGGTGGTAGATGACAAGGCAATGTGGATGGTCACAAAGTGTTGCAATTTCAATGAAATCTATCTATGATGTGATGATCCATAGGTTCAGAACCTTTCCTCATAACAATTGTTTAGAATTTTCTACCAAAAAATTCAACTTTTTTCATTTGGGGGAAGCTAAGTGTGAAAGGATTTCAACCATGGGCATTTTGAAGAGGAGATAATGAGCTTTGTGAACACATGTTTTCTATGCAATGGCAAGGAGGAATCTCGCAATCACGTCCTTCTTCATTTTTTTAAAGCAAACTTGTTATAGAAATTAGCCATCTCGTCACATGGAAACGTGTAGCTATTGAATACCTTAGTCAAAGCAACATTTCGTAGTTGGCACAACCACACCACTAGAAAGAGGAGAAAGATGGCATGTAATGTTGCTCCTCTTTGTTTGTTTTGGACTATTCGAAAGGACAGGAATATAAGGGTTTTTGAAAATGCTGGGCTTTCAAATCAAGAGCTAAAGTTCTCTTTTGTGCGAATAGAATGGTCTAAACAGTGGTCTAGAGCTAAAGCCCCTCTCAATGATGATTTGTCAATTGTCTCAAGTACTCAATAAGGGAAGGGATTTCTTTGTTTCTTTCTTCTTTGGTAAGACTTGTATACTTCTTTGTGTATTTTATATACTCTTTTTGGCTCTTTAATCAATATTGCTCTTTTGCCCATCAAAAAGAACGAAAACAAAATAACAAGTAATAGTAACAAGTAATCACATGGCTTCCATGAGATGGATCTCAAGCAAACAAAATGATCCCTAAACGATTTACCTGAAATTTCCATGATGGTTTTGTCTGAAAGAGGGCAGAAACTCTGAAAATTTTAATTAAAAACATTAATTATATGCTTGCTAAGAGAAACACTTGAGTAATCAATTGTGCCCTTTTTCAAAATTATTCACTAACATTTTCACATAGGTTTTTACTCCAATTCAGCCTGGGTAGATTGAATGCAAGAGCTCCTCAATAGGAAGTGTGGAAATTTTTAAAATCAAATGAAATAACCAGACCTCACAGAGGTTCAGATTTCTCCCACTGCAATAACAAAAAAAATGCATAATAAGGATTTTATTAAATGATTCTCGATAATCTATAATAACTTGCAAAAAGAAACTAATATGTGATCATAATATGTAACAGTTCGAAGTTCCACCTGAACTAACAGGCCTCAGGCACCCGCCTGCTCGCACCTAAAGAGCCTGAAAGACACCTAATTCTTTCACTGATAATAGTAATATCTAATTTATCATATGCTACTTTGGAATAGCTAATGTATTATTTCAGAAATCAGTTATTAGAAAATGTAAAACCACCTTCATGTGAGGCAGGAGACTTTTTTCCGCTGATTTGGCAAGTCGAACAAATGATGTACAGATCTGCAACCTTGCATAACGGGCACTACTTGTTCTAGGATCCTGGAAAACAACTGTGATTATGTAGCATGTCTCAGAATGTTCTCTTTACATATAATGAAAATCAAAATAAATAAAATATAGAAAGAACCTTAACAACAAAAGGAAGTGAATTCAGAAGCTCGAACAGTTTACTGATGACACTTCCAACTCCTTCTGAAAATATCAGAAGATACCTTAATGTATCTAAATAGTGCCCAAGTACTTCCACAAGTGCCGGTTCAGTCCATTTCAAAGAAAGAAGTTGATGAAGCAAACCTTCAGTTCACAGTAACCAGAGTTTTTGAGCAGGCCCTAAGGTGAAAACCATAAAAGCTCTAATAATGTACGAAGAATTCACCAGACAACCTTCAAATATTCTGCAAAGCGCAAGTTGAGTTTCAGAACTACCCCCAAGATATTCATTAGATCCATCAAAAACTACACTTGCAATATTCTCTAATGCCATTGGCATGCTTTCCATCACAGCAATGTCCTGAAATATTAAAATGACAAAAGTATGCAAAATAGGAAAATGTCATTTCTAAACAAGCATGAAGCACCTTTCAAAAAAAAAAAAAAAAAAACAAGCATCAAGCAGATTAGGATGTGATGACTGAAACCTCCATAGGAACAAATCCAGTAAAAGATGCATGTCATCAAACCTGAGCAGATATTGGCGAAATCAAAAGACTCTCTAATGATTGTGGCAATTCTCTCGAAACCTTTATAGCAGCTACAAGGGGTTTATCTGAAGCAACAAAGCGGGCTAGCTCCAACTGTAATAAGAGCTCATGCATAAATGAAAGGAGTACATTTATAGGAAACAAAAACAGTGAGTACAAACACTGAACTCCATGCATCATCCTATCAAATTAATACCATATGCAAACACGTGAGATGATTTTTTGACAACAAATGTCAAACCAAACATAGAATTCCCTACTTCTTTCCTATGTTTCCTTAATATTTATCATATCAAAACATGTTAGAAAACAAATCAATACATTTCATTAGTTGTCATTTATATGATTCATAGAATGGAAAATAGAAACTCTTAAAGAAAATGTAAGATGTGATATAATAAATAAATAAATAAAATAGCATTAGAAAGCATAAAAACTCTTGCTAAAATTTGTGTATTAACACATTAAATTTGAACATTTGACAGTACAAGCTAACAAGTAATACTGCTTATCTACCCTCTCAAAGGGCTTTTGAGAGTTAACAGTATAATTAGCATGAAATATACCACATAAGATAAACCAGTCCATAGTGATCCACACTTACTCAAATTCATTTATTAATGCATCTCCTAAATATGAAGCATTAGATATGGACATTTGACTGCTCAAGTCGACAAGAAATATTCCACCCCTTGAGGGGCTTGACAGCCAACAGTATAATTAGCATGAAAGATAACTATGTAAAACTTACCAGCCTAGGAGCGATACTGGCTGAACCCTCCTTGTCTCTCAAAATCATCACTCCACAACTCCAATGGCCCTAGAGAAAATGATGTTCCAGGAAGAACCTTCTCTCTCTTGATTAGACGTTGGAAACATACGTCCAACATAGTGCCACAAATATCATCATTAATAAAACTTAAAAGCTTTCTCTTTTCATTATCAACCTGTCCAGAACCAGAGCTTGATTATTATCAATTGGAAACTTGATCTGCAGCTGCAGGTCCAATGAATCTTCGGCTTGAGTACTTCAAATCTCTCATTAATACCTACCATATCAATCAAACCAGAATTATGTCCAAAAGAAAGGTGATAGATAACAACCAAGTATTGAAAATCTCATAAAATCATTTGTGGCAAATACCAGCCAAAAGGGCAGTGATTGGTAATGAAGTGTCAGCTTAACATGTTGGAAGTATCCCAGCATCTGAAAAAAGGTACAAAAGCCATCAAACTGCAATTCCATAGATCAGTTTCTATACTATAATGTCTAGAAGAAAAGAATTTTTCAAGGAAACCCAATCAGTTTGGCATATACCCCATAATTGCATGAAGCAACAGGAAGAATTCTAGATTAGCACACATCTAAGTTTGTGATATCCATTACCACAGTTAGGCGACTGAACAAAAGCTACATGGATCCAAAATATAAATGATATGTGCTGAAGTCTAAATTCAATGAATACAGAGAAGCACTAGGCAAAGGAAAACCTAATAAATCACTAAGAATCAAATCATTAAAACTGATGACATTATCAAGGTCTCTTATGATTATAACAGATAATAAACTTTAGAACTTTGTTAAAATCTACAAATGAAATATTTGTATGGACTCCATTGGCATGGCTAACTAGGCAGTTCTATTTGAGTTATTTAGTGCAGCACAACTTAATCTTGATAAGCATGGTGGTGACTTCAATGTCAAGACATAGTAATGATTATTATTTTTAAGAAGCATGATACTCATATTGAATCCAAATCCTCCAAACTTAAGTTTTAAGAAAATTGGTTGTTTAACATGGTATCAGAGCTTGGTTTGGTGAGATGTCATGGGTTCGAGCCACTTTTCTGCAATTTGAATATTTGTTCACCACTTGTGTATTTAAAAGTCCGTGAAGGACTCAGTTTCGTTTGTTTGTCTCTCCACGTGCAGGTATGGGCCACACGTGAGGGAGGGTGTTAAGAGCATGATATTCATATTGAACCCAAATCCTACAAGCTTGAGCTTTTAGGAAATTTGGTTATTTAACAATTATTATTTCATATTATAGTAGTGGAGGGCTAGAAAGTTGTGGAGGGCAGCGCCCCTGTGTCTTATCTGGGCAATTTGGAAGGAAAGAAATTGTATAAGCCTCATAATATGCATTTCTCTCTCTAGACTTAAATCCTCTTTGTAAGCATGTTCACATCATGGGCCGTGCTCTGAGGTAGAGTAGGATGGTCGGTATAGGATTCTTTGTGTATTCTCTAGGGTTTGCTAGCAGGTGGGAGGTGCCTTTGGCTCCTTTTTTTGTTTAGGCTAACCTCTCCTTGTATACTTCCTGTATACCGTGGGGGTCTTGGCTTTTGTTCTTTTTTTGATATAATATACTACTTTGTTTATTTATCAAAAATATTATAATTGTATATTCAATAATATATTGATTCATCTTTCATCCCGATAAACCTTATTGATAACATTGATCTGAGCATAAAAACATTTGAATAGCCACTCTTGATGACCATAGGCGCTAATAGTGTAGGGAGGTGGTAGCAGCACAAGAGGTCAGTTTTTAATTGTTGTGTGTCGCTGGCCTGTTGTGGCAATGTTGGTGAGGACAGCTACAAGCCAGCTTGACGTGCTAGTTGTAATGTAAAGGCAGTTGTTGTGGAGATGGTGAGGTGGGATGGGAGGCTTACGAGCCGTGAGAGGTAGATGAAGGCACCACATTGGGAGATGTGGGATACAGTTTTTTGTTTTTTTTTAATTTTTTCCACGTTAAGACTCGAATCGTGAACCTCCCTTAACCTCATCCCATCCTTTCATAATCCTGAGCCAGCCTCAAGGGCTAGATGGAGGGATACATGTTGGTGCATAATGACTTCATTGAAGGTTGATACCCAATGTGCTTTTTTGAGTTAGCTGCAGCTGTAGATGGTATAAACATGAACAGAAGTATGGTCGCATGGTGGCTGGTTTGAAGATCCGTGCCAATGGTGTGGAGATGATAGGTGCTGGGTGGTTATGGTGCATTTAACAGGTTATTTGGTGTGGTGCTGGATGTTGCAGGTGGATTTTTAAGGTTAAATCAAATCCTGTTGAAGTGGACACGGATATTAGGATTAAAAGTGAAATTCCATAGATGTTTACACGGTGTTATCAAAGGAGGTGTTTGTAGTGGCTTTGGCATGGAAAGACATATGATCACATGTTTCTGTGTGTTCTTTCCATGCAAATTGATAGTGGAGAAACACCTAATATCGTATGGAGATTTGTGGGTGATTAAAAATGAACCCAAAGAAATTTGATAGCAGTCCTCACAAATGCATGTGATAATAGAGTCCATGTTTTGTTTTTCACTTTCTCTGAAAGTAAAACAAATTAAACCTTTAGTTGCATGTGCTTCCTCCTTCTTTCCACCATCTTTTCTTCCTTCTGCAACGCACAATCTGTGTTGTTCGACATGCGTCCATTTATTCGATGCATTAAATTGTTATCATAATTCCTATTCATTTATATTACCATTAAAGTTATTATTACTTAAAAAATTATGAATTTGAGAGAACTCTCTAAAGGAAATGGAAGCTGAAATGGGCCATCATGTCACTTTTTTTTTTTTTGATAAACCCATGAAGGTGTCCAGGCCAACTGTGACTAATCAATAGGACCCTGAAGTTAACACTCAAGCAAAACCTGAAGGCACTAGGGCTCAAACTGGCACTACTGAGAAAATGGCCATCATGTCACTTATGCTCCTACAGAAACACAATCGCTTAGGCTAGTCTAAATAATATGCGCTAAAAGTCATCAAAAGTGTAAAAATGGTGATTAATTGGTTTACTATCCCCCACAAACAATCAGAAACAAAGGTTTTGTGAGCCAGTAAATTGACCTTTCTTACTACTATTATTGCAAAGACCTTAACCTCTTAGATGACGCTTTATATTGCCATATGACCTTATGAAAGAATGAATAGGAGAACTATACTGACAATGCAGGAAAGAGAATCGGTGTGAAGATAGTGATCAAGAATTCCCATCAGGCACAAACTATGTCACTGCACCCGAGAGAGACAGAAATAAATCCTTCCAAATTCTATCTCCAAAACTAAGATGCAGGTGCAGAAGCTCCAAGAAAAGAAAAGAAGTGCTAAGAGTAGATAAAATTGGGTAACTTTCTTTGCACATCAGAAGACTCACAACTCTGATTTGACTTGGTGCTGAGAGAGCAATTGTTGACCGCCAAAACAAGTCTTCCTAAAAAAGAATCCTAGCCCCATCTCCCACCACAAAACAAGGACAACATGAGAGGTCCTGAGAAACATGCACAAAGGCTTTCCAAGGACACCAATGCTACCATCCAACTAAATTGTCGTTTACCCCACCCATTGGAATGAGTCTCATAGATACTCGATATTACCTTATGCCAAATTTGTGGATGGTCCCATGACCCTTTTTGCATTTTATTGATTGGGTGTTTCAATTGATTTGGGTGGGGGTTTTGTACACGCTTTTTTGGTGTTTCACTTTAAGGGTGAGTATTTCTGGTTCTTTTGTGAGGCCTTTGGGCTCAGCTTTTATCTCGGCCCTTCCCTTTAAGCTAATATATCTTCCTACTTATCAAAAAATATATATATTACCTTATGCCAAAGATCATCACTTTTCTTAAGAAACTGCCAGCTAAACTCCAAAATGCCCTCTT
Source organism: Tetrastigma voinierianum (assembly GCA_016808115.1). Lineage (NCBI taxonomy): Eukaryota > Viridiplantae > Streptophyta > Magnoliopsida > Vitales > Vitaceae > Tetrastigma > Tetrastigma voinierianum. Next base: position 24,680 of record JAEQBH010009734.1, on the reverse strand, counting down.
CCAACCTGCAATCACATGCTAGATGTCTCTTTCCTTCCTAACCCCTAACCATAGAAAATCTCTTGCATTTTTCACTCTAACCATGATTGTTGATTGAATCTTGGAAATATAAAAAGGAAGAAGCAATGGATAAAAAGCAAGCAAGATTTGTTAACATAGAGTTTGATAGGCTTGTAAATATGAAGGAGATATCTTCCAAGCTACATTTGTTAACATGATCATGAGCAGAGGCTTGTAGTTAGTGATATGAATGAAAAATCTTCCAGGTTACTTTGGTTAACACGATCATGAACAATTGTAGCACTATAATTAAATATCTAGAAAATAAGAGTTATTGGAATGAGAGAATGTTATATGAAAGAAGACATCTGCCAAATTACATTTATGGAATAATGCAGCACCAAAGGAAAGTGCTGGAAGAAATTGAGGAATAGTATTTGTGGGAAGAGAGAAAAGAGAGAATCCCTAATTTTATTATTTTCACAGAAAAGAAGACTTATCTCTACATTACATATTGGACTTATATATATATATTCATATAGACCCACAATACAGTGAAGACAATGAAAAGCAGTAAGATCAGACATCTAACACTTCAAGATGGAGCATATGGCTACCATGCACCAAGCTTAATACAAATGTATTTAATTTGCACTTCCAGATTTAGTAAAGATGTCTGCTAGTTGATATTTGAATTGACAAAACTATGAGCCATTACAACCTTTTGATACTTCTCTAATGAAGTATAGCCAACTTTAATGTGTTTGGTCCTTTCATGGAAGACCTGGATTGGATGCATTATAGTAAAGCAGTTTGCTTATCACAGATGAGCTTCATCCTGCTCATCCTTCCAAATCTCTCAACTCCTCGAGAAGGTGTCTCCTACCCATATGAGTTCACATATTGCCGTGGTCATAGCCTCGATACTCCTGGGTCGCATAGATCTAGCCACTACATGTTGTTTATTCTTCCAGGATATTAGTTACCACCAATGAAAACACAAGACTCAAGGGAACGCCTATCCGTAGGTGAGCCAAACCCTAACTGAGATCTCAAACTAATAACCCGGGTGTGACTCTATTCTCGCACAAATTACGACCTTGGCTTCATCGTATTTCATTATATCAAGCACGCTGACATAACATCCCAATGGCTATTATCACATGGTGATCAGAGGAATTGACTAACAACACTACCGGAAAAGAAATGTTCGGGTCGAGTAAATTCGTGAGATAAATCACGCACTACTTAGTCAGCCGATATTCCCAGATCTCCTAAAGACTCCCCCTGTCCTGGTACAAGTTTGACATTAGGATCCATAGGAGTGTCAATCGGTTTACAATCTAACATACTGGTTTCTTCCAAGATGTCTAAAGCATACTTCCGTTGGGAGAGGACTACACCAGAACTGGATTGAGCTATCTCAATTCCCTGAAAGTACTTGAGTTTCCCCAAGTCTTTAGTTTGAAAGTAGGTGAAAAGATGTTGCTTTAGTTTCTAAATATCATCCTGATCACTGCCCGTAATGACGATGTCATCCACATAAACAAACTGTGATAACACCGCCGAAGAGTTGGCGATGATAAAAACCTAATGGTCTCGTTGTAATCGCGAAGCATGCAACTGAACAATAGAACTAAAATGACCAAACCATGCTCGAGGAGACGTTTCAAGCCATATAGAGAGCGCGAACTCGCATTGACTAAACTAGACTCCCCGAAAGCAACAACAAAACCAGTGATCGCTCCATATAAACTTCCTCGACGAGATCACCATGAAGGAAGACATTTTTAATATCCAACTCCAAAAGGCTAGGAACACATAGCACTATAGAGAGAAGTATCGATTGCATAATCTTGGCAACGAGGGAGAAGGTGTCACCATAATCAGAACCATAAACCGCAGTATATCCTTTAGCAACTGCTGGCCTTAAGGCGATCAACTTGACCATCGTGACCGTCCCTTAATCGTGTAATCTAACGACAACCAACTGGAAACTTACCAACTGGCAAAACAACAAGATCCCAAGTGCCAAAGTGGGAGGAAAGGGCCTATTTCATCTACCATTGCCTGTCACACTGGGATGGGGAAGTGCCTCATTGGTGTCTTTAGAAGAGAAACAGAGGAAATAGTAGAACAAATGCAGAGTAGGGGAAGATAATCGATGGTGTAACTCAAAAATTGTAAATAGGATGAGGATTGCTAGTAGAGCGATTACCTTTCCAAAGAGCAATGGACAAGTTATCGCACAGGCGAGCGAGGTAGGAGAAGCTGAAGGTAGAGGAAGTGAGTCGCCAGGACCAAATGTATGGGAGAGGAACAGCGGCACGATGACGGCGATAATAAACCTGAAGTGGACGAGAAGATACATCATCAAATCTAGGCGAGGAGATGATAGGAAGGGGTAAGACTTCAGTAACGGGAAGAGACTCGGAGGAGGAGAAGAAGGGGAGTCCTCGAAGAAGGTGACATCAGCGGAGAGAAAGTATCGATGAGTCTGAGGGGAATAACAACGATAACCCTTCAAGTCGGAGTAGCCTAGAAGATGCATTTTTGAGGGCTCAGAAAGCTTGTTTTGTTCCGGGAGTGAGAATATGAACAAAGCAAGTACAACCAAAGACACGAGGAGGAAGGAAATAAAGAGGCTGGTCAGTGTTAAGGAATGAGGAATCCGAGTACGGGTCACGTATGAGGCATATGATTAATCAAATAACAAGTCGTAGGCACGGGTCCCCCAAAAACGAAAAGGAACACAGGATAAAGGAGGAGGAGAGCAATGAGCCGCCCTTAATAAGATGACGATTCTATGTTCAACACCGCATTTTTGGGGAGTAAGGAGCACAAGAAGACCGGGATGAAGGATCCCATGTTGGGACATAAATGAAATAAAGGTGCGTAAAAATACTCTCGCATTATCACTACGTAACACACCGAATAGAAATATTGAACTCGGGTTAGAATTTCGCATAAAATTCTCGAAAATAGAATATAACTCACCGATTTTTCATTAAAATAACCAAGTACATCGAGAATAGTCATCAATGAAAGTGACAAACACCAAAGCCTAAAGTAGACGCAAATTCGACAAGGACCCTAAACATCAGCAGGGATGTCTAAAAGGAGATGTTATTCGATTATTCAAACGCTGAACGAGACACGAGTATGTTTCCTAAGCCGATAGTATTCACACGAAGTGACGGCTACAAAGTGGAAAACAAGGGACCATCTTCCGAACTTAGAAAGACTAGGGTGGCCTGTGACGACCGTGGATGAGGAGGCATCGCGGGAAACGCAAACGCGCAGGAGATGATCAAGTGGCGGGTGAGGTGGAGGCCTTGAGACTCACGTCCGATGCTAATCGTCTTCCCTGTACTCCGGTCCTGCAAGGTCACAAATTTATCAGAAAAAATAATGAAACAGCTTAAGAGTAATGAAAGGATTTTAATCGATGGAAATAAGATTAAAGGGACACTGGGGATAAAGGGATGTAAGGGAGGTAGGGGAAGGGAGAGGATGAGCCAAACTACTACCTTTAGCCACGCTTGAGAACCATTAGCCAAGGTAACAAAGAGAGGGTAAAGTAGGGTAGTAAAGAAGAGAAGAGAAAAGATCTTTATTACTTAAATGTGGATCTAAGCACTGCAGTCTAGAATCCAGGGTCCAAGAGAAGATGTATGAGTAAGGCAAAGAGGTATCACTCTAAGCCAACAAGATGGAATGGGTTTCACCTGGCCGCTTCGATAGAGAAGATAGGCACTACACCACCGGTCGTTGGGGAATACCCCCGAGATGTGCAGGAGCCTCGCAGTCCGCGCCGAGAATCGTAATCAAGATCGGGGCCACGTAGCAAAGTGAGGCCATCCATGCAACCGATAACAACGATCAACAGTGTGGCCGTTTATTGCAATATGCAATGGGGACGTTGTCCGACTCCCCTGCTACCACCGCCCTCCCGAAGGTTAGTATGAGAAACCAACACGAAGAATCTAAAGGGCTATCGATGGCGTAGTCTCTGTGGTGGAGGAGATAGCGAAGGAGGCAAACACATCATCCGTTGACGGACTCATGGAATGCCAAGAATCTAATCTCTGAGGGTCTCAAGATCCCACGAGGCTAATGAGAGTAAGGACCGCGAAGAATTTGTCAACCTCGCCGCTTGTCGAAGCCCCAACATCACTAGTAAGAGGCATCAATGTCGTGAACTCCTCCTCAAGAGAGGCACCGCCAATATAATTAGATAAATCCATGTCTTGTCGTCTGATATTAATAGCGTATTTTCACCTTATAAAGGCGCACTATCATTCGTGCATAACTTTCGCCTCGATTCCAAAACTTAGAACATGTCTTGTAAGCCCGAAGATGAAGCAAAACTTTTGGATCAACCACTCCGCATAATACGCTACATAGCCAGCATCTATTTTCTTCCGAAGGCACCTTACACTACTAGGTATAGCATCTCTTCTGTAATAAGATGATCCTCATAACCCCGCCCCATGGAACCAGAGTTCCATGTGGCCGATCAGAGAGATAATTTCTACTACCAATCAATTTTTCAGGTGATAGTAGGAGATCCAGAGATGTAAATGTGCTAAAAATAGAATTTTTAGTTGCCATATCCACTTAATCGAGATTGAATCATTGCTCGATTGAAGAGAGCCTCAATAGGAGGGCGAATCACTACCGTGGAGCTGAAATCACTACCGTGGAACTTGAAATCACTACCGGAACTGAGATGAAGAAAAAGAGGACCCAAAAACCGTAGAGAAGACGACCGACTCGAGGGCGCTGAGGCAAATGGGCAAAAAGGTGGATGAGAAGGGCTCGGGGTGGACCGCCGGAGGGATAGAACAAAGAAGATGGACAATGACGACTCCTATGGGAGTCCCACACGAAAGGAGCCACGCGCCCACACACGCGCACTCACGCTGTCTCGCGGCGTGACCGCAGGCGCCGCGTGAGGACAAGGTGGCGTGATCGCGCGCGCTGTCGCTTGTCGACGGTTGCCACCGGCTGTAGATCTACCAAGGCCGAAATTTGTGGTTTCCAACCGTGAAGACGCCCTAAAGCTCCACGGCTGTGGTGACGCACAACATGGCCAAGAAGAAGATCCGCTACGAGAAGGAGATCGGAATGAATGACGACATCGAAAAAAATAAATTAGGTTTTCCCTTTTAGCTCTGATACCATGTGTAGAGAGAAAAGAGAGAATCCCTAATTTTATTATTTTCACTAAAAAGAAGACTTATCTCTACATTACATATTGGACTTGTATATATACACACTCATAGGACCCATTAAATACAAGAAGACAATAGCGAAAAGACTGCATAATATCTACCGAAGATTGAAATAAATTAATGAGCACCAAAAGAAAAGTGTCGAAGATCGTAATGTGGCTGAAATAACTCTAGAATTTGCTCGCACTGGGCAAATGCTTTGTATCACACAAAGACACTAGTAATTGCTGGAAATTTCTTCAATTCATTCATTCATTTCATTGATTCTTCAAGACTGCATACTATATATATATATAGGTGTTTCTAGGGACTCACAACTTTTGGAACTACCTATTTAGTAAAGGATGTAAATATGAACTAACAACTTTGACTGACTTGAACTAACAACTTGGACTAACTACTAGGTCGTATTAATGACTATTGAAAATGACAACCCTTTGAAAATGACAAACATTGGAAAATGACAATAAGTGGAGCTGATACTAACTTATGACAATTGTCAACTAACCCATTAAATGAGATCCCAACTAGGGCCGTTATCATCAATAGAGTGCTAGATGATGGTTTGGGCTTTGGGAGCCAACTCCTTTGCCTTTGTGATAAACTTTTAAAGATGGTTGTTACTTGCCTCTATCAATGAACCTAATCATGAAACAAAGGCTCGCACAAGATAAATGTGTGTCCGCACCTGGGTGGGGGTGGATAATTTTCACATATTTGGTTACGATATTAATATTCTGAATTTAGTGCAATAGGATGTTTCATATACTTGCAGAACAGAATTTTGTTGATTCTAATATAAGAAATTGGGTCTATCAACCATATAAAAGCTATAGACATTATATCAACAACTCCCAGTCAAAAATCACAAATTTCTTAGAACAACAGAAATAACATTTCTCTTCAGATTAGACAGAAAGAAAAGGATGGCCAGAAACAGCCAAATTTAGGTAATGTCATGTTTCTCTTCCATTTTGTTTGGAACTCTCATATGTCATAATAAAAGAGAAACAATATAAGGGCGCAAGCTAGATAGATGTATTACCTGTTGAAGATAATGAGAAAGTGAATAGTGCTGTCCCCAGTGATACATTGCAAGTTCAAGTGAACCCAGAGACACCATACTCTCACATATATATTCTGCAAACTCATATCTCACTTTCATCTATAACCACCCCATCAAAGTAGACTTATATAAGAAATCTCTAGAGACATTCATCAGGATCTGAAAGATATTACTCATTGCAGAATCAAATTCAGAAGAAGAGGAATCGACAGATCTCTTCCTGCATTTAACAATCAGAATGATGCATTATTCAATAAGTGGACATTCTGAGGACAACTCCCAAGATATAGACGATAGGTCATTAACAAGAGAATACACTGCATACCTTGAAGAGACAAGTTTGAAAAACTCACAGGCATGAAGACGGAAGTCAGGAGAAGAAAGCAAGAAACCACATCTATGGGGAGAGAGAGAGAGAGAGAGAGAGAGAGAGAGTTAGAGAGTTGCAAACCTCGCCTCATCACATTAAACCCACAAACAGCAAAGGAAAATCGTTCCATGAATGATGCCATATTTTGCAAGATCAGATAAAGGAGCCCATTCAGCATAGGCATTGACAGCATTTAAAGTAGCTGTGACTGTTGCAGCATGCTGTTTTGCAGCATCCAATTGTTGCCTACCCACCTCATTCAAGGCGGCTCCAAAGTGCCTTTCTAGGAACTGTATCATGAATTAAGGCATCAAAAAACTGCAAAAGTATGACTTCCAGTAAAAGTAAGAACCATAACTTACAGTATATAACATTGGAAAAATTTCAGACAAAGACTGGGTAAGCCCCCGCAACAATAGTCTTCGCCTATCACCTGAGTAATACATTCAAACCTGGGTAAGAAAGACAAGGCCAGCAACATGGAAACAGGAGTAACAAAATTCCATTGATTTTCAGCATTTAAGACTTTGTATGAATTCCAAATATAAGTGCATTCCATTTTTGCAACTGATTTCCAGATTTTTAAGTTAAGATGTCGATGTCTGTGCACACAAGCAAAGCAGTATATTACATATACCTTCTAAATCTTCATTATGAACAGTGATATCTTCAGGAAGCCACCTTAGCATCATTGCAACCAACTCAGCCTACAATAATGGTGAAATCAATCTAACCATCCAAATGATGCAATGAAGGAAAATGTAACTGTAACAAGAAAAAAAATGAAGATACTTGTATAGGACCATTGTTGATAGGGAAACTAGAGATGGAAGCAAGTTCATAAAGATTAAGGCCTTCTCCTAACTATCTGTAGAGTGAGTAAAACAATTGATTAGCAATAAACTATAAAAGAGAGGTCACAAAGTAGTTGACAAAATTATTTCCAACAACAGCTGAGCAGTTTAGAGAAACCTCAGCAACAAGAGCAGCTGTCTGACTTTTTAAAGCCCACTCTTCACAAGGATTTGCAATTTCAGACATCAAATCAACAGCAAGATTTGCAAAGTTTCTTTCAGGAGTTTAATCTCCCATCGCAAACGAACTAAATGCTGCAGAAGCAAATGAAAGTGATGGGGCATCTAATTACTGCTTACACACTCATAACATATCAAGGCTATCGCATGTATGGAGTTCAACATGTAAATCTCTCAGTTTGACTACTAACAAGCAGAAGATCTATCCTGATATGAAGAGTCTAAAATTGGACATTCATTAACATCAACTATATAGTCTTCAAATAAACCAAGATATTCCTTTGTCTCCAAAATTTACTATATATTGCTAAGTCATCATAATACTTTTTAGACTGAGGGAAACAATTTGAAGGATAAGGAGAAACCGGAAAGCAAATTATATATGTTAGACCAAGGTTTGATTTACCTTAGTTTTGATGAGGATTGGCAAGATAAAGTTTGAAGATTTGTTTTATATTTAAGTGTTTCAAGAAGAAGTTTTCCAAAGAGGCAATCAAGAAGAAGTCATCCAGCCAAAAGGAAATTGAGAAGGAAGAAATTTCAAAGAAAAGCTATTGGAGTCAATTAGATCTCTTTGTAAAATTGTCGGTACACTGGTTCATGTTGCATTGCACTTTTAAAACACCTTGATCCATCCAAGTGTCTAAATTGGATCTTATATATTCATGAATTTGATGAAAATTGTTTCAAAGAAAAACATAATATGAAATTGGTCAAACAATTCTAAAAGTTTTTCAAAGGTTATAGCATAGTCATTGTCTTTCTTAATTTGATCTTAAAATTTGCAGAACTTATGATGTATCAAGGGAACTAATTGGGCTGAGTAGAAGCATGTTGTTTCAACCGTTGAGGTGGGAAACTGACCAGTCAAATGATTGGCTTAATAAGACAAGCTTTAGAGTGTAATGAACATTAACTGAACCAGTTGCTTTAGGGCCTAATGACACCTACCAGTTCATTAATTCCAAAAATCTAGTAGCTGAACAATTAAAAGGTCAACCAGCCATCTACAAAGCGTGCTCAACAACTTCTTTATGAGTAAAGCACAATACATATTCATGTTAAAAGAACCCAGGAAGCTCCACAACAAGTATAAAAGAAGTATAAAAGTGGGACCTACAAGGGGGACAAAAGAGAGAACAAGGAAACAAAAACCCACCAGCCCTCATTTACACCCCAACCAAGTCAAGAAATCAACTAAAAATCTAGGCCTATCAACCATGTACATATTTGTCCAAGACCAAAAATATTAAAGAAAAGAGGATTTCAACCTTGAGCTGAAAACCCTAGTTGCCAAAAACTTTTTTTTTTTTTTTTTTTTTTTTATAAGCAAGAAGGTATATTAACAAAGAGGCGCCGAATAGGCGACCCAACGGATACAAAAAAGAGATACTCACCTCCCTTAGAAGAATATCAACAAAAAGCATGTCCAAAACCCCACCCAGCTCAACTAGCGCTCACCCAATCTATAAAGTGTGCGCCATGGGACTATCCACAAAATGACGATCCAACCAAAGAAGATGTACAAAAATGTTTTAACTTGTAGAGAAAGGCCTCGTTCTTAAAAACAATTTCATTCCTAGTTTTCCAAACCGCCCAAAAAATGCATAACGGGTCCGTTGTCCAAGCCTCCTGGGCCCCAGCAACGAAAGACCCTCTCTATCCCAAAAAGGGTGTCCCGCAGGAAGAAGAAATGACCTAAGAAACACCAAAAGAGATAAGAGCAGTTCCCAAAGTTACTTTGTCTTTGCACAACAACGAGGAGAGGATCAACTGCCTCCTCCTCCCTCTCTTGGCAAGGAAAGTATCTATTTGCAAAGGTCAGTACTTTCTTTCTCGGGGCTGATCTAACATTAAGATCTTACCCCAAGTAGCTTCCCATGAAAAAAAAAACATATTCTTTGGCTACACGCAATTCCTCCAGATACACTTCCAAGGGAAAGAGATAGAGGGTCTTTGCTCCAAAATCTTGTACAAGGACTTAACAGAGAACACACCATTTCTTAACCCTTCCCACCAGATTGTATCATCTAACCCCTCTATTACTTTCTTGACCTTTGTTGTCAAAAACAATGTCATTCCTTTCACTAAATTGTCCAAAAATAGTCAAGGGTGCTACCATCAAAGTTTTTTACATCTCTCCCCACAAAGGAATCACAATAAGAGGGAGGGTCTCATAATCAACTTGGGCAACACCCACCAACCCCAAAATGCATAAGAGTATATCCCAAAGCAATCTAGGGCCTTTGAACAATCGACCAACAAATGATCAATTGTCTCTTCCTCCTTCGCACAAAGGAAACATCTATAGGCAAGACTGGTTTTTAACGACCAGTTTTTAGAGGCTTCTGATCAAGAAAGACCCAAAGACATCAAAGAGGAGAAAACAGGCTTAGAGGCCAAACATGGCCAGCCCATATGGTAGGTTTATTCTTTAAGAAATAAGAGGGCACGTGGAGGGAAGAAAAGAGGGCCAACTAAAAACCAAGGGAACGGGATCGGTTATTCAAAAAGGCTAAAGGAGGATGAGGAGGTGTGCTAGAAGCAGAGGGTAAAGGGGGAATCCACCCGGTTGTGCTCTCATTTCGCGATTTTTTTTTCTTTTCTATGCCTACTTTTGTTGTAATGTTGTCGTTGTCTTTATTGTTTCAGAGGATTGTCAGTGATTGAAACATTACTGAAAAAGTCAATATAGAGGTTAAATTTTTCATTTTTTCTGGTTCTAAAATGGTGCTGTTGGTTGTGAACACACCAAAAAACTAGTAGGAAGATTCTTCGCTTCTATCACTAGTCCAACCCCGCTCTTCTCCTCTTCCACGATGGGCAAAATGGCATGAGTATTGAAACGAAAAATCGCTGCCCATTTGGATGCTTTTGTATCAAACTCGTGATTCACACCTCGCCACCAACTTGAGGTCTTACATCAAAAGTTTCGCAGGCACATCAATAATGCCGCAAGAGAGCCGTATCAAATTTCAGATCTCGTTATGCGACATGGTGAGAAACGCACAAAGAAGCAACCAACCACAGAGGGACATAAGGAGAGTCCAAAACTCTACCATAATTCCAAATCCTTCCACCCATGTTCTCAACGTTGATGGATATTAGCCGCACGTAGACTCCATGACTCACTCCTGTGAAGCCTCTTGTATGACAACAAAGAAAGGAAGCCTCTAACGTTTCCTCCGAAACAATTCCACAAGAATGGTTAACAAAGCCAAACATACTTTCAAATCCATGAAATTCTCATATCATTATAGGTTCCTTCCTATATATGTATGGAAGGGATGGCGCTCATTGGTTCTCCATCGAATTAAACTCTATCTATATTATGGGAGGATTTCAAGCAGAACTACTGGCAGTAGCTTTAGCGCAGTGACCACCCTCGCCTCATTTAACAACCGCCGCCTCATGACAATGAGGAGCCGATCTACTGAACTGACCATTTTGAAATTATGTAGCATCTATGATTCCAATGTGAAGTAAAGACTTATCCGAAAGTTATTTTATGAATTGATTGTGGGAGGAAATAAAAAATTGGGTGCAACTTTTGGCACCGAAGAATTGCCTCGAAGCCTTCACCACGCAAGAAATGTCGAAGTGGCACTGGGGAAGAAGGGTGGGGGCTAGAACACCTCATGATCTAAGGTTGAGGGGGAGATCTTAGAAGGAGGTAACGTGACCTCCACCACACCATTTAAAAATTTGGGTATTTGGTGACCCACCCAGACTTGACCCGCAACAAACCCTAACCCACTCCACCCCACCTTACACCTTCTTTTCCTCCTTCCCAAGCCGACAAACCACCTTCTTCCCCATTTTCTCCTGGTGGATGACAAAGAAGGTCTCGGACTACTGGGGCCGTGTCCCAAACCCGTCCCAATAATGACAAAAAATCTCATACCCAATTAACCCATATGAACCTGAAGTGAAAAGACCGCAAAGTGTTTGCAAGCCCATCCCTGACCCTACCAATCCCAGCTCCCCCCTCCCCAATCCTAACTCTAATGTACCCACAAACTGAGAGGACCACCGAATCCAACGACGATCAAAGCTCACTCTCCTTCCTCTCGCTTTACATTTACTGGGCTCCCATTGTCGAGGACTAGAAAGCAATTTTATTGCTGCCATGGGCATACGACACGACGGGATACAGGAACACGGCAAATTCCAAAAAACTAGGATAAAATAATAAAAAATAATTATCCTTACAAATATTATCCTTAAAAAGCAATTTAGACTAATAAAAAACAAGTGTTCAAACATTGTTCTTACAAATATTCAAAGACTAGCATAAGTAATACTAAAACTAATTAAGTTATTAAATACGATATTTTTTTTATAAATGTAATTAGTATATGATATTTAAAAAGCCATTTAATTAAAAGATTATTTTAATTTTTAGCCTTAATCAGAGAAGCTGTGAAAAACTTGATTTTGGAATATTTAATTTAATACTCATGATCATTATCCCAAATTCATGTTTTGAATTTGATTCCTAAATAAGGTTGGAATAATTTTTTATTGCAACTTCAATCTTCATTTTGGCATTTTTGGCAATTAAATATCAATTTTTTTGACAACTAAATATGAATATTGTCTTTAACACATGTATTTTTGCTTTATTTGGTCATTTTTAGACTTTTTAAAAATATTTTCATCAAATTTTATATAATTTTGCTTTACCAATATTTTTGTAAAAATATCCACTAATATCTGAAAGAAGGCCAAAGTGTAGAAAATAGCCAAATAAATTCAAAAGGTTATGGTTTTTTAAGAATTAAGGCTGGATTACAGTGTGCTTTGTGAATGTTAGCCCATAATTTAAAAAAAAAAAAAAAAAAACCAAAGAAAAAAATCCATGAAATATGTCCAACCGTATCTGAAGCCTTTGACTTCTCATCTGGACAAGACACGCCACGTGGCGTGTCCGTGTGTCCAAGTGTCCGACACTCAGACACTTCACCCTGTAGGCGTGTCCATGCTTCCTCAGCCGCGGGAACACTGTTACGGGACTACCTTGTCTTCGTTGTCGATGGGCTCCGTCCACTCAAACTCAAGCCCTATCACATGATTCATTCCTCCCGCATATCAAATTCCATAATTTATACTCATCTCAACTTCAATAAAACTCCACCACAAGAAAGCCAAACATCGAAAAAAGAGCTTAAAAAACATCAACGCAACAGAGCCTACACAACCCTAACCACCATGCATTTCAATCCTTTTCAAAGATCTCACAAATGCATAAAGAAAATTTAGGCACAACCTCAAAATTCATCACCTTACAAAGTCAACTTTAGTTCACTAACTCACCATTCACCATTAACTACACAAATTTCCCAAAAATGATCAAATTTGATAACTATGAAGTAAAATCCAAACTGATGATAGAAATAGAAAATGACCCACAAAAAGCAAGAGATAAGATGGCAAGGGTCGGGAGCACAAATGTCTTGAGTCAATACTTTGCCAAGGCTTCATGAATTGGAACAATCACAAGTGAAAGCTACTAAGAGACAATTTTCCCTACATGGAGAGCATCTTCCACTGATAGTAAGATGATGCTTTTACTCATCACTTTTGAATCGCAAAACAACCTCACAAACCTAGCACACCAGAATGGAAACCATAGGAAAAATGAGTATATATACCAAGATGCATAGATAATTTAAAAAATAATAAAGGGCAGGGACTGGGCTATGGTAACTAGAAATCATATACCTCGCCTCAAACCGAAATCCGCTTTTTGAAAGGCTACCAAACCCGCCCCATACCCGAATCAGCTTCTTCCCATACCTTAGTCTGCCTGGAAAATTGTCATCCCTAATGTCTCCTCTCCATCTCTCCCAACCACCAAGACACAAAGGATTCTGGCACCTAACTAGGAAAGAATTGGATGAGCACGCCATAAGGGACTCTATTTCAAGTGTGGCCAACCACTCACAACACAATGTCCTGAAGGTCACTCAGATTCTCCTTGAGGACATGAAGATCTAGATGCAGGGAGACCTCCTTCAACCGCTGAGAAACAGGAAGATGGTGAAGCCAACTAAGAGGAGGAGTGCTAGATTCCTAGATTTCGCCTATCGACACAATTCAATCACGCCACTCCAACCCTAAAGCTTCAGGTCAAACTAAAGGGTATCCCAATCCAAGTACTGGAAGATAGCGAGGCTCTCATAATTTCATTTCACGAAAATTGGTTTCCAAATTGGGCCTTCCCCTGCATTCTATCTTTGGATCAATATCAGCAAAGAGGCCACCTGAGTTTGGGTGCAAGAGCTGTAAAACATGATCTCAAACCACAGAATTTACAAACTTGGAAGCCCTGGTGTTTGAGTTAGGCAACTTGGAAGCTCTAGTGTTTGAATTTTCTTACAACAGCCAACACAAATAAGTAAGGTGTCTTTAGAAGCCTCACAAAAATTAGAGTGTCATCTGCAAATAGCAAGTGAGAAACTTCGACTCCCTCTTCACTCCTACTTCCCACCCTCAGCAGTCAATAGTCTCCCACGCCCCGCAATCCAACCCAAGCTCCAGTGAAAACAAAGCAGGTGAAGAGAGGATCACACCCCTGCCTTAAGCCCCTGTAGCGCTCGAAAAACTATGAGAAGTCACATTAACCGAAATCGAAAAGTCGGCAGAGATGCACCCAATGAATCCACTTAATCAATTTTCTCTGTGCCACTTCAGAAAATATTGAGTTTGCATCTTCTATTTCTTGTTTACTTTAAGCAAATTATTTATATTTGTCCTTTTCACTCAGTAATCAGAAATTTGTTAAAAATGTTATCCCCCCATTCAGCCAACTCTTCAAAATCCGTGTGCCTGTTTACTGGAACATGATTATTTTACTTGAAAGATGACTATTATTTCACATTCATGGCAAGGCTCTGTAGCCAGTTTCTATTTTACAGCCATATGAATGATTTGGTGAGTGGATATGCCATCAAAGAACTAAATCATGTAGTGAGATCATGATCCTCAGTAATATACATGTGCATATATATATATATATATATATATATATATATATATATATATATATATACCACAAGGGTTGGTACAAACTTCCATCCTGAAATTAACTGAGCATCTTTTCCCCCACAGATCTTTCACTAATGACCCATTAAACCATTATTTTTCCTCAACTGACTAGCATTTGTCTAATTCAACTTTATGATAAACCACCTGCAGCAGCCACCAGATATATCCAGAAAAAAGGAAACCCAACTAAGAAAGGAGAATAGAAAATGGGCATGAACCTGCAACATTTGAATGCATAAACTGAATCTAGAAGACCAATCCTTGACTAAAGAGCGGAAGTACTTGCTAAGACGATATCCCCTGTTTTTATTTGCAAAACAGAGAGCAGAAGGTAAATGTCACCTGAATAAGAAGTGAAACCAGATAAGTAGGAATCTTCTATTCATACTTCAACTTTACATTGGTGGCTTGCTATATTGGCATCTTGGCATCTTTTACTGGATTTACAACTGAAAAATTATATATATATATTTTATATTTTCCGTGCTTTGAGAAGTAATAAAAGCAACAAGAAAAATATTAACCTAACATTATAATCTTAAAAGATTTATTACATGAGATTACAAAGTTTCCACATTATTTCTCTTTGACATGAAAATATCAGGGTTACATAAGTCATGAAGACTTCAAGTTGACCAATGGAACGGGTAAGAAAAATTTTAAAATTTGAAGCTACATTTCTAAGACATTACAAAGTTATATCACAGTTAAATCACCAAATCGGTACCGTCTAATATTAAGTATCAAAAATAAAATATTCCTATATTTATTTCCTATTAACTATCTGCCAGTCTTGTTTTCCTTTTTTTTTTTTGTGGGTTGGTGGGGCGGCAGTTGATCAAATAAGTGAACCCACAATAGCACCATCAAAAACATAACTGAAAGATTCATGCAAACTCCAGAGAACAGCTAAAGCCATTTGCTTCTCCAAACATATCTGGTAAATGCTGCTGTCTTGCATACATTGCATAGCATGGTGAAGTTAAATCAGAGAAGCCATTCAGGAAATAAATCATTTTCCTAACAACAGTGAGCATTCTTCATGAAGATCAAGCATGTTTCACTTTATTTTCCAACTCAATATAAACTGAAAGCAGGCAGCACTTCAAAATGCAATTGTGAGGTGAAAAGAAGTCTTAATTCCGAGTGCTTGGCAGAATCACCAGAACATAATCAATGGCCAGCACCAAAGCATACAAAATGCTCAAATTCTTCACCATGGACTTTCCATACACTAAATAAATAAACCTCATCCATAGATACAACTGCCAATGATTTTTCACACCAGAAGCTAATTCAATCTACTCTCTCCAGAAAATGATTGAATCACTCATTGTCCCCAAAATTTACCTCATGCAGATCAAAACCCTACAGCAAAATCCAAACCCAAATCGATATAAACTTCAGATTGAGAAATACCAACCCATTCTTTGCAATCAAATAGCAACAAACTATTTGTTAAAACTCCCAACTGAAAGTGACATCGATACAAAGATTGATACAATCAGATACACACAGCAACATAAACAAAAGCAATGAGATTCAAATCACCAACATAAAATTGAGAAGAAAGAGTAGCAGAGAAGAGGTTGGTGATTACAGATTCTAAGTAAGAAACAGCGGCTTTTCTGGCATCGGGGGAGGAACCCAGTCAAGGGCAGCTACAATGGCCCGCGCCACATTATTTGCATTATTCTCCTCCATCGCTGTCTGGGTTTTACCAAGGTTTTTCTCCTGTGGGTTGCAGACAGCGCGGATTGAGAGAGGTTTATGCAGAAAACACTTAAAACCCAAAATAGACAATAAAACTCCGAAAAAGGAAAGAATCAGAAAGAGAGAGAGAGAAGGGCGGTTAGAAGGTGAGAGAGGAAGGAGGAGAGATGAAGAGGAGAGAGAGAGAGGTGTTGGGCCAGAGAGAGGTAAGAGGAAGTGTGAAAGATGGCCTTTTATATTTGGACCAAAATCTCTTCCTTCTTGTTTTCTGAGTAACTTGCCACTCAAGAACCCTCCGCCACGTTGATACACTACTGATTCATATCCAACTTATGGATAAAAATGAGGTTGGCATTTGGCATTCAACCAATTATGTAATCCAATAATTAAAAATAATAATAATAAAATTATTTATTATAATTTTTATTTCAAATAATAAATAGTCGCCATGCCTGGCTAATTTAGAGCACTTATAGTCGATAATCGATATTGATAGTTGATAGCTGGGTCACTTAATAACTTATAAGGCAAGGTTTTAGAGTTTTATCTACAGCTTTATTCTAACTTATCTTATTGGGATAAGTACTTAAGGAGATTAAATTATAGTGGCTCGAGAGCCTTATGAAAATAACTTACGACTTCTTTATGTTCATTTTAACCTTATTTCAATAAGCTGCATGGAGAGCCATTGAAATAAGCTCAAAAAACTTTTTCTGAGCCTAAAATCGATCATTTAAATGATAAATTTGTCCTCTCTAAAATTGTGAAAATTCCTCATAGGCTTCACCAAATACTTCACGCCGCTTATCAAAATCTCCCAACCAGAAAATTAAAAACGAAGAAAGAGGCCCAATCAACAATAAAATTCGCAAGGGCTCCAGAAAAACCTCCATCATACAAAGAACAGTCACGTCATCAGACATTCCTCTTCCTCTCGCTCCCGTCTCTCACTCGATGTCGACACTCCCTTCCTCTCTCAATCTTGGCATTCCTGCGGTAGCACTCCCTTTCCTCGCGTAAAGGTATGTTTGATTTTGAAAGATTCTCAAACTCCACCTCAATTCAGACCACCGCTTCAAGCAAGATTCGTCTTCATTCTTTATAGCCCTTGGTTTCAATTTTTCCCATGTACTGTCTGTTCTCCAAGCAAATTATTTATGTAATTAGGGTCAAGCACTTGCTTTGCCTTAGTCAAAGCAAAGCAAACTGGATCAATTTCTGCAATTTCTGAAATTGCTTGCGTTATTTATGCAATTTTTGCAATTTTTTTTTTTTATGAGAAAGTAGTTTATGCAATTGGTTTGATTCAATTATATGAATCAATTTTTGTGACACTAGGCATGCGAGAAATGTGAATCATTGGTAACCTTGCCCAAGCAAGATTCTCGTTATTCGCTCTTATAGCCCTTGGTTTCAATTCTTTCCCAAGGTACTGCTTTTGCTTAGCAAGCAAAATTATTTATGTAATTATGGTCAAGCACTTGCTTTGCCTTAGTCAAAGCAAAGCAAACTGGGTCAATTTCTGCAATTTCTGAAATTGCTTGTGTTATTTATGCAATTTCTGTAAATTTTTTTTTATGAGATAGTAGTTTATGCAATTGGTTTGATTCAATTGTATGAATCAATTTCTGTGACACTAGGCATGCGAGAAAGGTGAATCATTGGTAACCTTGCCCAACCAAGATTCTCGTTATTCGCTCTTATAGCCCTTTGGTTTCAATTTTTTCAATTTTTTTCCATGTACTGTTTGTTCTCCAAGCAAATTATTTCTGTAATTAGGGTCAAGCACTTGCTTTGCCTTAGTCAAAGCAAAGCAAACTGGATCAATTTCTGCAATTTTTGCAAAAAAAAATTTATGAGAAAGTAGTTTATAATTGCTTTGGTCTCACCAGGCGAATCAATTTGCGGACACTAGGCATGCGAAAGGTGAATCATTGGTACGTCAGCAATCAAACTGATGGTTTTTGATTTTGTGCTTTGCTTATTGGCTGTTAAATTCTTTTCTTGCTCTTCTTTGATTATTTGTCTTCATGTCTTTTTTTTGTCATGTGCATTATGGATGGTTTGTGGATTATAGGTTGTTTTTTCCTCTCTTTTTTTGGGTGTGGTTTTGCATAAAAAGATACTAGCTTTGGAAAAATGTTATTTGGAAGTAAATTGAAATTGAAATTTTGTAGTGGTTGCAAAAATTGCATAAAGTTCTTACTAGGATAAGACAATCTTTAGCACCGTATCATACCTTTCTTACACTTCAGGCACCTCATCAAAACATATTTGTATTTGAATTTAATCACTATCATCTTGTTATTAGTAATGCAAATTCAAAACAAAGTTCAAGAGAAAGGAACAATAGTGGTAGTAGGAAACGACACAAGGCCGATTAGAATTAAAAAAATCAGCTATTATTTATGAAGGTATGCGCTGAAAGGCATGTTAGAATAGCCACACAATAATACTTTAATAAAGTGGGGTGGGCAAATGTGATCAAGAATTTTAATGAGCAAATAGGGATTATCTTTATGAGTACAAGCAAATGAAAATAAATGGGATCTTTGAGAAAAAGAATGGCAATATAGGCAAAACTTGTTGAAAAGAGACTGGTCTTGATGGGATAACTCGAACAAAACTATCAAAGAAGTGAAGAATGGTGGGAGGCCAAGATTAAAGTAATTTCATATTTGTATATATATATATATATATATATATATATATATATATATATATATATATATGATGCTTGTATAATATTTAAGTGGACTTTAAATTCATTTATTTCTGCATTATCTTTGAGGTTGCAAAAAGTTCAAAGAAAAGGGTTTAAATAATTTATTTGAGATGGAGATCCTTTTGCATGATACCAGGGTTGGGATCGGGGTTTTGGTGCATGGGCACCTTCTGAGGACTTAGTAGAGGAGGAAGGAGGAGTTGAAGCAAATGATGGACTAAACATAGAGACACCAATGACTGAGGAAAGAGAAGAATACGAGGGGCTTTAAGAATTGGAAACCGACCTAAATCCTTCTAGTCAAATGTCAAAAAGAAAAAGAGTTGGGAGGAATAATAAGAGAGATAGTATTGGTCATCGAATGTGTGATCAATTTGATCGTATAATTGAAAGTTTCACCACTGAAGATTCCACTGCTAATGCAAATGTTAGTCATATTCCTACACTTGGTGATTGCTCGGACATGCTTAAAGTATTGCCAGGGTTAGAGTATTGTAGTGAGACTCACATAATTGTAATTAGATTTATGAAACAAAAGTCAAATAGGGAGACTTTTGTTCTACTGAATGACCCTATACTTCAACTTAGTTGGATAAAGAGCCACACTTTGGCTGATGTGTCTGGTCATTGAGTTATTTATAGTTTTGTAACTTTATCAGACATGCTACTGGTTTGTTAACCTTATATTTAGATTCTTTTTTCTTTGAATTCTATTTGATGTTGTTTTTTAAACTATATTATTAGACATATTTTCTAGTTATGATGTTGTTGTTCTTTTTTTTTTTTTTTTGCTTATGAAAGTGAATAATGTTATTTTAATTTTTGAAAAATGCACAGGATGTCTACTACTAGTTCTAACGATGCTACACCTGGGTCAGATAGTGAAGATTTATTTGACAATAACCACGTATCACATGTCAAAAGGGAAATTTTTTTTTTATTGCTTATGCTAATGCATGCTGCAAACTATTCCTTAAATCATGTGATAAAGACTCCGCGTAGGACTTCTGCATTGATAGGTCATGAATGGGTACAAGAAATTATCAATGGACACATGTTGGGCGAATAAATGTTTAGAATGAGAAAAGATGTGTTTCTACAGCCAGTAACATTTTGCAATGCAATATGGTCTAAGGCCAACAAGAGGCATGGGAATTCATGGATTAAGCTTCGGGGTTTTTGTTATGTCTAGACAACCAAGTTCAATTCATAACACTAAGAGAGATTTCAAATATTCCTCGAGGAACTATTTCAATTTCACAATGTCCTGAAGGCAGTTTGTGGCCTTTCTAGGGATATTATTAAGCCTGTTGATTCTACTTTTAAAGATACTCCTTATCATATTAGAAATGATGAACGATATTATCCTTATTTTAAGGATTGTGTTGGTGCTATAGATGGAACACATGTGAAAATTATAGTCCCTACTGAACAACAAATTCCTTATACCTGTAGAAAAGGGTACACAACAACTAATGTAATGGGAGCTTGTGATTTTAATTTGTGCTTCACATTTGTTTTAGCTGGATGGGAGGGTTCTCAGACATGATACTAGGATTTTTATGGATACTTTACGCAAACCTATTACATTTTCCTCATCCTCCTATTGTGTCAAGAATATATTTCAAATTCTATTTATAATAAAATTATCAACACACACACACACACACACACACACACACACACACACACACACACACATATATAGAGAGAGAGTATAGCATATATATATATATATATATATATATATATATATATATATATATATATATATATGTTTATGTTTCGTATTAGTAACATATTGCAAATTCTTGACACCTTATTCGTAGGTGTAAATATTACCTTGTTGGATGTCGGATATCCCAATCCTTTACTGTGCTACTTAGGTCCCTATAAAGTTACCTCGTATCATCTCCTCATTTTAGATTAGGCCTGAGCTGTGGAAGAAATGAAGTGTTCAATTACTTACACTCTAGTCTTCAAAACTCTATTGAACGATCATTTGGGTGTTGCAAAGCTAGATGGAAGATATTAGGCAATATGCCTCCTTTCCCATTGAAAACTACGACTCACATTATTGTTGCTTGTATGGCTTTAAAATAATTTCATAAGAAGGAATGATACAAATGATGAAGAATTTATGTTATTTAACGAGAATGTTCAATTTGACTACGATGTTGTGGTAGATGAAAATATACTTGAATATGTCACATGGGAGGAACCAAATCAAGAAAGTATTAGGCAAATGGAGCAAGTAAGACAACATTAGAAACCATATGTCCACAATCGTTTAACTTTAATTGTGCTTTATTGTACTCTTAAAATTATGCATCAATTAGCTAGTTTTATTGTACATGGTATATCTTGATTTTATTTTAAAATTTTAATTACTATTCTTGATATATATATATATATATATATATATATATATATATATATATATATATATATATATATATATATATATATATATATATATATATATATTATGTTAATTTTTAGTTATTTAGTTTTTATTCTTATTTTTATGCTTTGAGGATCTTTACATATATTTCCTTGTATCATCTTTTAGTAACCATGCTCATGGCTATGTTTTTTCTTGTGGATAATTTTTTAGTAAAATGTTAAATGAAATATCGTATCGTATAATTTCTATAAAAAAACATAATTGTATTTTTAGTTCAAAATGTAAAGTAATTCTGAGAATATTGGAACAAAAGCATGTTGTCAAAAATAACTGTAAGAAATTATAGTGTGCCATTTAGAAAACAAGAAACAATATAAGAATCCATTCAATCTCATGCGCTCTTCTACTCTCATTAAAAATAAAAGACAAGAAGTCACTTTGAATGTCCTAATGCCAACATTTTTGTAAGTTCATGATACATCACGCTCAAATTTATAAAACATCTCAAATATTTTAATGAAGAAAAACTTCTAAAATATTTTAGTTTTTATAATCTCTTTGATGTATATGAAACAAAAGTAAAGAGGAGAATATGGTTATTAGCTTTTTTTTTATACTAAAGATTACATATGAATAATAAATGTTTTCGATATATAGTGAATATTTATTTTATTTTTAATTTTTTGATCATGGTTTCAAGGATATATACATACTTAGTTTTTAGTTTTTTTATTTATTTATTTAAATTATGGCAAGTGTTTATTTATCCAAACACTTCAATTTTATAAGTACTTATGATGGTTTTTCAGTAATTTCAACTATTATAAGTGCTTGTGTAGTAATGTATCCAAACACCTTAAAATAATGTATTAGCTAGCTTTTCAAAATATGCATCCAAACACAAATAACTTATTGAATAAAGTACTTATTATGACATAAGTTCTCATCTAATAAGCTCTTATAAAATAAGTACTTAATTAAACTGTTTACCCAAATAAGGCCATAGTCAATAACTCTTAGGATGCATTTAGAAGAGCTATCTACAGTTTATTTGAACTTATTTTCTCACATAAGTATTTTTGATAAAAGTTATACATGTTTGAAATAGCTTATAAAAATAGTTTATGACCCCCTATAAGCCATTTTTAGCTTATTTCAATAAGCTAAAAAAAGCCCAAAATGTAAGACCCGAGAAATTCCAATTTCGAAATTCAAGAAAATCAAAATTTCGACATAAAATTGTAATTTGTTAAAAATCCCACTAATTATTCAGATCTCGGATGACGAAACGGATTTCACCGCTGGAATTGTCTCAAGAAACTAGCTAGTAACGGAACTTCTCGTCGACCTCGGTGATAAATTTCGAATTCTTCTACACCTTTTCGAGGCATCCGCTCCTGCAAATAGAAACGATTTTCGATGCTAATTAAAATCAAGATATACAAAAAGACTCATACGCCATAAGTGAAGGAGTAGAAATGATGAAACGACTACCGGCAGATCCGAATGTCAAACCGGGAAAGAGGGACAAAATTGGCATTATGGAAATTGTTTGCCGAATTAAAAGACAAATTAATGACAGGAAATGGTTTCCTCCTAATTTAAAGATAAGAGCAAAACGTGAAAACCAGATTTTGGGAATGCAGAAGCTTTTTTTGAGATTTTCTTTATAGAGAGAGAAACTTCTCTCTAAAAAATACGACGATCCTCAATCGTTTAAGCAGACCGACAAGAAGGAGAACTCCTACGCTTAGGCCACGCTGGGTACCGAATTTAGGGAGTTTCCTCAAACTCCTTGAGGTAGGGGTTTCTCCATACTTGGTTTTGTTCCCCCTTTTAAGCACCCTCTTGTGAATGTTTCTACGGCCGAGGCCTTGAACGGTTACTGGATCGCCTAAACCTCGAAATTTCCATAAAATGTTTCGGGAACTTGATTAAACCATTTGTTCAAACAAAGGGCCGTGGAGGGGGGCCGTTACTGTACTGTTTTTGGTGACTAAATTGTGGCAATTATGAAATGAATTATATGGTGATATGCATGGGGCCGGAAATGGCCGTGAGCCTCATGCTCACAAAGTAACCGACATCATGAATGTTGGAAACCGTGAAACCCTGTGTGGTTTCCATCAGTCTTGGGAATGAAGTATTACCAGAATATTTTTGTGAAAATATGTGTTTGGTCAAGGATTTAAATTAAATTACTTCGTGTTTGATCATTAGCCCAAGTGAGCCACAATTTTGATGTATGAGTTGTATAATTACATAAATATGATCAGGTGATTTGAATTATGTGAGTATATTCATTGCTTATATTTCCAGACGCTGACAGGGATCAGATTGAACTCGGCATACATGCATTCCATGCAATCGGGAAATCACCCTGTGGTTTGGCAAGAGGAGTGCGAGATGAGTCTGCAGAAACCCGTCAGAGGGTCGCTCTAAAAATGTTAAATTACCTGAGGGTAGTCCAAACTTAAAATATCAATCGTTTGAGCGCCCAACTGAGGTCTGCACCCAGGGTAGTTCACAAACAAATAAAATATCAATCCATCGAGCTACCAACTGAGCATTCATCTGAGGGTAGTCCATTAAACAAATAATATATCAATCGTCTGAGCGGCCTAATTGATATATATACACTGAGGGCCTGCCCACAAATAAACAAATTAATAATTCTCATACGAGCCAGGGGCGAGGTGAGGAGCCTGCGGAGGACTCCTGGATCCGAGTCGGGTCATGTAGACATTCGCGAGGACCAGCATTTGCTTGAATGTGTTTAATCTAACACAGACCGCACTTGGGGTAATGAAAGAGCCCACTTGTGGCGATTCTCCTAATTTCAGGCATTTAGCTCACTCCCGTCGTGGACCCCCCTTTACAGCACAGAGCGTGCGTATGAGACGCTCGCCCCAGAGGCCGAAGGCTCTAGAAGAAGAAAGCCTGAATGGTCGTGGTGGTTTTTACATGTATTAGAATTCAGTATTTTAATATATGTGGTATAAGAGTAACATTTGAACTCTTATAACTATTGGATATAGTTGATTCATAGTTGGTATGTTTCTATAGATATTGTAGTAT